>KK122522.1:298734-334973 GCA_000611955.2 Stegodyphus mimosarum
CCCATCGAAGAGCAATTATTCCTCACCGCTTCATATGGTTCCTAAAAAGGAAAGTGGTGATTGGCGTCCTGTTGGTGATTATCGCGCTTTAAACGCCCAAACTGTAAAAGACAGGTATCCTATTCCAAGTATAGTTGATTTTACCAGTGAACTCCATGGTACTAAAATATTTTCTCACATAGATTTAGTAAAAGCTTTCTATCAAATTCATTATAACCTGAAGATATCCATAAAACAGCCATTTGTACCCCTTTCGGACTCTTCGAAAGTACTCGCATGCAATTTGGCCTGTGCAATGCTTCCAGCACATTTCAACGGTTCATTGATGAAGTTACCAGAGGTTTAGATGGTGTTTATGCCTTCATAGATGACATATTGATTGCATCCAAAACTCATGAGGAGCATATTCATCATCTACGAGCGTTATTTCAACGTCTTAATCATTATGGTCTATCATTAAAACCATGCAAATGCACTTTGGGAGCATCCGCCTTAAATTTTCTAGGTTTTCGAGTTTCCGAAAAAGGTCTTTCACCTTTACCTGACAGAGTTGAAGCAATACAAAAATTTCCCAAACCACATACGATTACTCAACTTCGCAGATTTCTCGGAATGTACAATTTTTACCGTAGGTTTATTCCCAAGGCTGCTCACATTTTAGCCCCACTAGTAAAATTTTTAGAGGGCCATACAAACAAAAAGAAATCTACTCGCCGATCTAAAAAACCTGAAAATCCACTCAAATGGACAGAGGAAGCTGAAGCAGCATTTTCAGCAGCAAAACAAGCACTTGCTGAAGCAACATTACTTAAATATCCGATTCCTGGTGCTAAATTGAGTCTGTGGACTGATGCATCAGACGTAGCAATAGGCAGCTCTCTTATGCAATTTTCAAATAACAATTGGGAACCAATAGCATTTCTGTCTGTGAAGCTTAGTAAAAGTCAGCGAAATTGGTCAACATACGATCGTGAGCTATTAGCTATTTACACATCAATAAAAAAATTTCAACACATGCTTGAAGGTAAAAATTTTTCTATTTACACAGATCAAAAACCATTGATATACGCTTTTCGACAAAAGCCCGATAAATGTTCCCCACGTCAAATCAGACATTTGGATTATATATCTCAATTTTCGACAGATATTCGTCATGTAAATGGCGAACAGAACATTATTGCCGATACATTATCTAGGATAGAGATCAATTCTATCTCACCACCCCCTGCTCTCGATTATAAACAATTTGCTGAAGAGCAACTTCATGATGCTGAACTGCAACAATTTTTTCAATCAAATTCATCACTCAAATTGGAAAAACAATATTTTCCACTTCAAAATATATACCTATTTTGTGATAAATCAACCCAACATCCCCGTCCTTTTGTTCCTAAATCTTTGAGACATCTAGTTTTCGAAAATTTACATTATCTTTCACATCCTGGAATCTCAGCTACCACTGATTTAATTTCCAAAAGATTCGTTTGGCCTGGCATGAGAAAGGACATTAAAATGAAAGTTCAAAGTTGTGACAAATGTCAGCGAGCTAAGGTCTTTAAGCATACTAAAGCTCCACTAAGTACATTTGCTCTACCAGATGCGCGTTTTGCTCATATACATCTGGATTTTATTGGACCTCTACCACTCTCGGACGGCAATCAATATTGCCTGACTATCATTGATAGATTTACCCGATGGCCTGAGGTTATTCCTACATCAGATATGTCTGCTGAGACTACTGCACGTACACTTTTGAACGGTTGGATTTCTAGATTTGGTACACCTGTCACAATTACAACAGATCAAGGACGAAACTTTGAATCGTCACTGTTTAGAGAACTTACAAATATACTAGGTAGCCACAGAATTCATTCAACCGCGTATCACCCCCAAAGTAATGGAATGGTAGAACGATTACACAGACATCTCAAAAGTGCTCTTACAGCTCATGAAAATAACAAATGGACTGAAATCCTACCATTTGTATTATTAGGATTACGTACAGCTATTAAACATGATTTAAATGCAACAAGCTCTCAACTTGTATACGGCACTTCTTTACGATTACCATCCGATCTTATTTCTACAGATTCTCTCAAACAGCCTATTACCAACACTTATGTTTCTAATTTAATTGCAATGATGAGAAAACTTAACCCCTTCGTTTCTACAGGTCATGGTAATATCAAAACTTATGTAAATCCATCCTTAAAAACATGCACACACATATTCCTAAGAATCGACAAAATTCGCCCTCCTCTCAAACCTCCATATTCTGGACCACACCCAGTAATAAAGCGAACAGACAAAACTTTTGTAATAGATTTAAATGGAAAACCAACTACCGTAACAATAGATAGACTCAAACCTGCTTTTCGATTTTCAGAAAATTTGAATTCGCCTAAATTACCTTCAAACACAAAACAGTCAATTGCATTTCCAAACAACTCAAAGAAAGTAGATGAACAAATCTCTGCTACTCCTTTGACACATAGCAAAACAACGAAATCAGGCAGACATGTCCATTTTCCAAAGAGATTAATTACAGAAATGTAAACTTGTGTGATTCTTGAAATGTAAACTTGTTCAAGTTATTTACCATATACATATATATTTATATATATAAATGGCATTTTATTATTGTATTTGTAAATGGTATACTCATTATTTCATATTGTATCTGCATCGTTCCCTTCGTCACTGGGGGGAAACTTTGTAGTGAACGTATTTTAGTTCAGCTGAAGTGGCGCTACAGTCGCTTCTCTCCTTCTCCCCTCCGCTACGGAGTCGACGAGGCGTTGGCACACTGTTCCAGCGCTTGTGAATGTAAGGCATGTTTTTTATTTGTACTGTAAATAAATAGAGTTTATGGAAATGTTTGGCGTTCATCTGCATCATGATTATACATGCATCTTGTGCACCATACAAACCACTACAACAGCATTAAGTAAACAGACAGTTCACTTAAAACAACTACAACTGAGATGAGGTGTTTCAATTCGTCTTTTATAATCTTTTTAATTATTCACTAGAATATTCTGGTAAAACCTCTAATTTTCTCGAGATTTGTGAATAGCAACAGTAATTAGGATTAAATATTAAATGCATGTGCTCTTGTATTTTTACTTTTCCGACGTAGCTTTCTCTTCAAAAATCTCCTGCTTTGCGTAGGAAAATAAAGCAATTTTAATTACAATTCCAAATAAATAGCTAAATAAATATGAAATCCGTAACAATATTATCACATACCGTTTATTTAGTTTTCTACAAAGTTCTACAATCCTCCAAAGCAATTGTTCTATCATAGCAGGATTTACCAAAATATATAGCGACCATTTTTTGGAACACTTGATGCACAAACAATTTTTGTAAGATTCAGTTCAGTGTATGATCTCAACATCCCAAATGCTCAAGACTTCATGCTAATCAATGCGCATAATTTCTACAAATCTATTGCAAGTTCTGACATTTCACATATTATTAATTTAATAAATTATGATCCGAAGATTCTCCACTCCTACAAGCGGTCAAAAATGATTTTTCATATTTATTTGCAAAGTAGAATATGGACGTGCATTATGCTTTATTATTTTCATCTTATTATTCGGATATTTTGATCCATACTTCATGGATACTCAATATATTTTGTTTTTTATTTAATTCTCACTGCCCCTATGCTGTATTTTTAATTTCCACTTCATTACTATTTCCCAATTTCACTCATCACTAGATGGCGACACAGAACAGCAACAACTTACAAGCGCCTAGACATTGAGTTCTCATCTATCCCAGAACTCCACACTCTTGGTTGCTCGCAAACGTCATTCCGCTTGAGAAGATGTAAATAAGTTGGGAAGGGAAGTGTATTAGATTTAAGATAGAACTATTGATAAAGCGTTTGTTGTTATTATTGGGTAGGATTTTTACAATTATTAAAGGCTTTAAGGAGTCTAATGTTGCCTTTCGCAGAACCACTGTGATCCACGCAGCTCTTAAATATCGTGGATCACCAAAAAATATACATTTTAAATAATTAATGAAGTAATGTTTTTTATTTCTGTTGTTATAATGTTACCAGAAATATTACGCAGTTCAGTTTTTATGAGTAACATTATAATAAAATACTATATTTCGAATGATTATTTTTTAATATTTACCGTTCAGATGATGATAGGTGTTACACACGATAAATGATTATAGTAAAATAAAGAGTATTGTGATTTTATAGGCTCTATGAAATGACTGAGAAGTTTTATGCACTCCCAGACAAACTTAAGAATCCCAATCCAAAATTAACAAATCACTGGTGTGTGTAATATAAATTCAAATGCCTTCAAACTGCTCAAAAATAACAAAATGTATAATTTTCTATTGTATTTACCATGATGTTCAAAGGAATTTGAATAGTGTTGAAAATCTGTGGCATTGTTAGGAATGTTATGAATAAAGACAGGGAGTTGTGTCAAATTAAAATGCTGAAAGCGGTAGGTAAATAGATAAAGGAAAATGTATAAAATAGAGTTTGGGAAAAATGAATACGTTAACTGTGTTAAGTTGTGAATTCATTAACCCACTTCATATACTATAACTAGCACTGATTATTAGATAAAGTTTTCTTAATAGTGATAAACAAAGCACATAAGAACGTATTTGTACATATCATTATAATTTTAGTATTTTCCATCAATCCAGGGAAAGTACTGTAATGAATAATAAATACCATGATCAAGAATTACCTAATCAAACAGGGAAAAAAAAAAAAAAGATTCCCTACCTTGACACTTAAAAAAGGAATCTTGCCATGTAATGCATAATTCACTTCTGATAACACAATATCACAGACATTTTCTTCAGATTCTCCACTGGCAAGTTGTATCTGTTAAGATGTCCCTGAGGCAGGAAAACTATCATCTGCTGATATGACACACGCATACTTAAAACATACCAGATTCACAAGATTTGTAACAGTATCAACCATGTTTTCATAATGCTTGAACCTATACCTTTTTCAGTGTAAATATTAGGACACATTTTTCTAACATCAAATGCATGCAAAGAGGCCACTAAGTCTAGATTCTATTTCTTCATGGAAGCTTGTATCTGAGAATGAAACTATTAATGTGAGACTTATTTAGAGATGCCTTTTTGAATAACTCCTAAGCATTTTAATCAAATAACATAAAAAGTACTGACAGCATCTGTGGTTTTGAAAAAATGCTGGTCAGCAGGGCCAGCCTTACTGTATTTTTTGCCCATGAAAACATACAGAAAGTAAAAATCTTTTAATCACCCTTCACTGAAACATAAATAAAGGAACTTTTCACAAAGAATTCTAAAAAAAAATCTTCAGTATTTGATATTCTGTGCAATCATCCTGTCTGTGCCTCTTAAAAACAGCAAGCTCACTTTACCATGTTCCTCACTTTGTCAAAACTGGATTCAAAGGTTACAGTATATCAACTGCAATCTCTCTAAAGACTTTTGCTCTAGCAGGTGATTCTAAAAACATCCTTTTTTACGTTAGAATTAAGTATGCGATTCTTTACGAACAATTCATGGACCTTTTCGACAAGATGTACAGCAAGCATTTTAGATTCAGTATTTTGAGAAACAAGACTGTAAATGCCTCACCTTTTTCATATATCTGCATTATTCAGAAAAAGAATGACATAGTAATGTTACATGTTTTACTATTAAGATGAAATAATTTCTATTGATGAAAACTTGAGATATACTGAAACTGCTGGTTTCTTTCTACAACATCTGCTATCAGCAAGAATATATTCGATATCCTAGGGTGTAAGATTTTAGTTGAAATATTACATGTAAATTTTACCGCAGCATTTGATGGCGATGAATTGCTGTTCAAAATCACACTGCACCAATGTAAGCAGTATCTCGATATGTCCTTCTTAAAATAGATTTATAGGGAATTTGTCATTTTATGTAAGTTTCAAAATATCTTCTCACAGACAGACTTTTAACTTTCCAAAATGTCATTCAATTCAAATCATTCATGAACTACTTATGACATGACATGCAGCTGTAAACACTTGTAAATTGTTTTGTTGTTTCATCGGTGTTACACTTCCTCTTAATTGTATATTTGTGCTAGGCTTTGTTACAAAACAAAATTTTTGAGCACAAAGTAGTTTTTCTGGTGCTGTTCCAAATTCTTTTTCAAAATTGTTGATTTTCCCTATCATTGAAAGCCTTTTCTTAAACACGGCAGTATAGCGCATAAGGCAAAGCGAAGAAACAAATGAAACTGAGGAAAAATTTTGACAGAACCTAGTCATCATTCTGCCATTCATGTTATTCAGTTGGTCAACAATAACTTCCTGAAGATGAGCATTTCATCCCTTTACTTTTTTAGATAATTTCTAATTATCACCCACCACTACCACCAAAAAATTATAAGTTTGTTGCCAGCTTTGGAAAGAAATTTTTATTTGAGTACTTTTGTGTCTGTTTTAATGATGCATTCAGTGCCACCTATTTCTTTTTATATTTTCTTTTTTTCTACAATACACACATACTCCTTGGTTTTTTGCACTGTTGTTTGATTTCTTGGACACAGCCTTGGAATCAAAATCCTAAAATGAAGATTAAAAAAAAGAGGCCCATAAAGCCTTTAACTCTTTGACAGGTGGTGTCGTCCCACCATTTTAACAGTTTTTATCTCCAAGATGCAGAATTCTGTTTAAAATACATAAAATAATGCCTTTTAGTTTTCTAAATATATAACAGATGGTGGCACCAGTATTCATAGAAATCGTAGAAAAAATGCACATTTATGGCATACCTGATTCTTTTTGCTGAGTATTATTCTCAGTTCCTAGATTTTGTGAGGAGGTAGAATTTTTATTATTTTATTTATTAATTTTTGGTTGGTAGTCTGGAATTCCTGATGTTAGATCATTCGAGATATTGGATGCCTGGATTTCTTTGTACTGTGTTGCTGTTACCAATCTCACTTGTATGATAATGGTCAGCATAAGCCCACAATATTCACAGTGGCAAAGATCAAATGCATCTATCATTGGCAAGAGCCTTCAGCACCATATAGTAGGTGACAACCTGACTTTAACTCAGTTTTACCCCCAATTTTGAGAGGCAGCACCCTGAGCAGACGGGTCTCCCACACCTCTTCTCCTAGAGCCAACCTCTTTAAAGGACTTTCGGACTGCATATTTAGAGTGCCCCTATGCTGCACAGACACTATATATTTACAAACATCCATGCCTTCTCTAGGATTCGAATCTGAACCCTTTGGTACGGCAGCCAGTATCACTAACCACTATCGCAGTTGGGCAGTTAAACTGTAATAGGCAGGCGGAAGAGACGAGCAATTTCTACAGCTGTTATATTCATGGTTGAAGAATCATTTGGCAAGACAAGATCAGCCAATACTGTGCACCTGAGTACCAGGTGTTTGTGTTTCACTAACTGCCAAAAACCAAAAGGGCAAGATGAAAGTGGTGTCATCAACATTTCAACTAGACTGTCTTAGATGGCCACAATGGAAGTTCATGGAAAAATCCAACTTTACCATGAAATCTGATAACAAGCATATAAGGGTCTGAAGAGAATGAAGCACATTAAATCAGGCCCAGAACATCACACACTAACAGGTGACAAAATTATGGTGTAGGCTGGAATCTCAACGAGATATTGCAGCCTTTAAAGATGGTTCTGTTACAGATGTGCAGTATCAAAATAAAGTTCTATACCCATTGTAAAACTCTATACTGCAACGTTTGGTTCTGCTTTCCTTCTTATAGATGATAATTCATGTCCACATTGAGCCATTGATAATGATTACCAGAGAATAAGGGCATTTTTCGTATAGAATAGCCACTATATTCCCCCAACTTTAATCCTTGCCATCCTAAAAATATTCAGGATGGCATACTGTATTTGCATGTTTACTGCCTGCAACTAGTTTCAGGAAGTTTGCAGTCTGGTATTAATCAAATCTTTACTTTTCTATTTTGGTTCATTTTCCCATTTCATGATTAACTTATTTATATCAAGAGGTAAATTTAAAGAGTATCTAGAAAATAAATATTGGTTAATCAGTCTTGGAATTTATTTTATTGTTGATGATATAATGTCTACATTTAATTAAATTTAAAATTGTAGAGAGAAAATTGTGATATCACTAATATGATGAGTGCAGTAAATGCATTCAAATCTCAAGTAGTAGTATTAAAAGCTCATTTAATGAAATTCCATAATCATACTCTCCAATCTTAAACTTATGAGAAAGTTTAGTCAGAAACTGTATGAGATTGAAACCTATTATTGATAAAAATTACACATGTTATAAGAGAAGTTTTCCAGATTAGTCAATTTTGTGGCATTACAGCCTATTGTAATTTTTTATAAATCCAATTCAATACTAATAAAATTAATATGTCTGCTACGAATTCTGAATATTTTCAGTGGAATAATATCGAAAGCCTAGCATTAGATACATCCATAAACTTGCAAATGTTATTTTTGAAAGCTGGTTATAATGAAAATATGTTGAGGAATTTAATTGATAAAAATATAAGATTCATACATTCAAATAAAAAAAGTCAATTGAATATTTTACAAAGATTTTTGAAAGAAAAATGTCAACATAATTTATACAAAATAGAAATATAGATTAATTTTACTAAGGGCATCAAATGAATTTTCAATATAATTTAATTTTTAAACAATGAAAATTTTAAGAAGAATGTTGTCCTTGAAAATTTCTTATTTATCATAACTGTTACAGGAAAATTTTGTACTGATGTCTAAATTGAATTTTTCTTCTTTTTCTTTGCTTAAAGGATCTTTGCTGTGCAATTTTTTTAATAGCTGGTATGCTTACAGTTGGGGGTTCAAATTGTGTTATGCTTGCATTTATTGCAGATTTATAAATTTTCTCCATTTTAGTTACTTCATCAGATGTTGTTATTGAGTTTATTAAGCTTGTAAATTTATTCAGCAGTGACATTTTTCTTTCTGCTAATGTCAAAGTTTGTGATGTACTCTGCATTAACTCATATATTATTATATCATTTGTGTTGTCTATTATCAATGAAGGATCATTACACGAATCATGAACTGTATCTTGCTTGACTCTTTTTCTGCATCTGGCATAAATAATGAATATGCTTAAACATGTTCCACTTAACAGAAGAATCTATACATATGCACATATATGTGTGTATGCATACATTACATTCAGTACACTTTAATTCACAGTTACATTCACTGCTCACTTTTTGTATAGTATACAAACAATTTGTGATAACAGTGTTAAGTTGGTTTTATGTCCGTTTCTCAAGTCTCTTATTTTACTCGTCAATTTTCCTTTATTTGATGTAATGATTCTATCAAACATTTTATCCCTAATAAATCTCATAATTGCATGCACAGGTTTATCAAGTCTTTTAACACTTTTTTCATGCAAATATATATACTTCAGCGTTCAATGCATTCTTTCAATGTGCATATTTGTATTTAATCCACAATGAATTCTGTGACAATAAGCCCAAGTAGTTGCATCTTTTAAATAATGTGCCGAAAAATAATTTGCAAAATCAATTGTACCAGGATCATTTTTCAAGTAATTTAATACAGCTTCTGCTGCAGTATTAAAGCTCTGTATATCATATTCTTGTAAAAGAGTGCGAAGAACTTGATATACTTGGACTTGTTTTTCTGTACCATTGATTTTTTTAATTTCTTCGCCATGCATGGTCAACATGCCATGCACAAAAGAGCTGTTTTTCAGGTATGCCCATCTCTGAAACCCATGCATTAAAAAAAGAATCAGCCATATCTGACATGAAAACTCTTGGTTGTAATGTGCCAGCCCTTTGTTTGATTATTGAGAAGAATATAGACAAAACTGGTTGGTCGCTTCGATTTGAAATTAAAAAAGCACAAGGAAATCCTTCTCTTAAATTGTCAATAGTTAATAAAGTTATAAGCTCAAAGCCATATGCATTCATACCATGAGTGCCATCTATACATATGCAATCGGAACTAAAATTTTTCAGCATTTCACTTTGTGCATCTGTCATTATGATGAGAATAAAATCTTCATCATTAAGAAATGTATGTGTTGGTGATATTACACCCTGTGCCTTATAATATAACACACATGGATTCTGAGAACTAAGCATTTCATTCACCCACATGTCAACACTCACATAGTCATTACTGTGCTTTACTGCACTGGAAGCTAAATCGAAACTTCGTTCAATATTTTGCAGATCTTTTTTTGTTATTAGATGCAATCGTTCGAGGCCAGAATCAGATATGGAGTCACGAATTTCCTCCAAAATTGCATCAAATGGTATTTTAGCTGCTATTTTCGATGCGATAAAGATTCTAGCCTTACTTGAAAGGAAAAGATGACCCATATCATTTTCATGGCCTACATGCGTTCCCTGGAAATATGCATAGTATTTCTCTTGTTTTGATTCGATCAATTTTATTTTTGCAGGACAATAAGCATTAATTTTTTTACTGCCCAATATCTTTATTTGTCGCTTTCCAGAACTCTGTGAATGAAAATGCCCTGAATGGTGACATCTAAAATATGTAACTGCACCAGTAGCATTTGGTTTTTCAGATACATGTATTATAAATTTCGACTTTGTTTTATTTTCTAAATCATCTTTCCATTCAAGAAAACTTTCAAAGGATTCAAATTTTAATTCTGATGTTTCAAATTTTACGTCATGAACTTGTAAAAAGTGTTCGTTTATCAAATCATTTTAAAAATCTCCTTTACACAAAGAACATTTATACTGTCTCTTAGTTGAAATGTGATCACGACTACAACTAGAGTCACATATTTTGAGTTCGGATGTTTCACATAATTTTAAATTTAGAGATTGCAATATGTGTTCATCCGTTCGATGGCATTTTATTACATGTCTCTTCAAATTAAATTTGGAGAAAAAAAGATTTCTCGCATCTGCATGGAAACTTATTTGATACGATCATATTTGTACAAAGATCTGAATTAGTATGATTTTTTTCATCAGGTTGAACATTTGGCCCTGAAAAGGGCCCTTTACTAAAGTGATAATTTGGTCCTGAGAAGGACTGTTTTGTTTTAAAGTGATTAGACATGTTTGATAAAACTAGATTGTAAACACTCGACTACAAAAATTTCAATAGGAGGATTTCCGCTAACTAGCTATTCCATCATTTGAGATCCCTCTCCACAACCGGAAATGACATAGTGCAAGCAAAAAGAGTGGGGAACTCTGGGATAGATGAGAATCCAATATCTAGGCACCTGTCAACAACTTTCTCAATTTGCCTGCAACTGCATCATTTCTCATCAACTCCAACACTATTAGTTTTTCCTACTGTAACGGCACTAATTAGCGCTTATAAAAAAATTACCGCTTATTACCTCAGAGCAGCCACCAACTATAGATTAAAAGCCCTCAGTGGCTAATTAGCTAAGAATGCTCATGGCCAACGAACATACGCTAAGTTCAATTTGCAAACAGGAACTGAAGTTTGTTGTTTTGTTTTTGATGTCAAAGATGGCTTAAAAGAGTTCGTTTGACACGAACATGAGATAAATTGTTCGGAGTTCAACATACACATATCTTCTGAATTTTTAAATAATATAAATTTTTAAATAAGCTTGGATCTTTGATGTTCTGGAAATATATTGTAATCTGACATTCAAAATGATCATTTATTTGCACTGCATCATTGTTTTCTAACATCGCAGTAGTACTTTGTCAATGTGCACAAAATTTTTAATTCATTTTTAATTGTCGAAAGTATGCACAGTGTCTCCCAATACTGGACAGTTGTTCAAAAAGTGGTGCGAGTATTTCCTTATGCTATCTCTCTGAATTTACAGTGTCTTGAAATTATTTGCCTATCAGTTACAGCACACCATACATTAATTTTTTGGTCATGCAAGGGAATCTCGTGAATTAGTCAGGGATTTTCTGTACTTTAATGACTATAGTTTAGTGAACAGACATAATTATGTAAATTAAATCAAGCTTTATCCGAAAAAAATATTAAATGGTGATCAACAGCATCATCAGCAGTATTCTGTAGAATTCAAATCAGTACAGTTCTGCAAACTCAACATAATGTGGACCGAGAGACTGTCGAGTTTCTGAAAAGTAGAGTTTTACAGAATAAGGGATGGATTTTTTCAGATTTTTTTCTCTTAATATTTAATATAAATTACTCTAGACATTTGTAGCAGAATATTGGACATGGAAAAGTATAGCATATAATAAAATTTTGTCTCTCAGACTCATTCTTTCATCAGCACTAGAAGTAAATTCAGGCTCTCCTTCTTGAAATTTATCATAAAATTTTTGGGCTTTTGCTTGTAAAATTGGTCCTGAAATGGGTGTTCCCTATTCCCTATGTTGCCTGAACCACAAATAAAGTGGTTCGCTCACTTTTTCGTATTCACCACCTTTCATATTTTTTCTTTCCTTTAAACTATCCATATATGCTCTTTTCACACACCAAGACTATATTTTGGACCTCTTCTTTTTCCACCTTATCAAAGTAGTCCATGCAACACCTAAATCTAAGAGAATTTTGTTTACACTTTTCCCTTTGTCCAGTATCTTTAAAGCATCTGGTTTCATTTTTCTTGTCCCATCAGTTTGTTTTCTGTTCTTTTCTTTTCGAATGGCATTTTCACTTCACAGAATATCAAAAGTCCCCAAAAATATGTTAACACTTATATGCCTGGATGTGAATTGAGAATGATACCTGCAATAAACTGATGTGAGTCTAGTTTGCAATAAGATGCAGTCACAAAACTTCAGACAAGTCTCCGAATGTCTTACAACAATAGAAAGGAATGTGAGTCAGCAGCCAGCTGCTACCCAACTTTCTCTGTATCCTCGAAAGAAGTAAACAGCATTGCCAAGTATTGCAACATATCTTGAAATTTGTTAGCCAGTTCCAAGAATTGATGGCACAATGCGAAAATGGCAAAAGTTACAGAAAAAGAACACTCAAATCTTTGAACAGAACAGGAAAAACATACGCATAAATAATAATTATATGTACTATATGAAATATTTGCTCTGTTTAACCTAGAGATATCTTAAAAAATTCCTAAAAAGTTGTTGAGTTTGCAGGATGCTACTGTACAAAAATTCACATGACTTATGTCATTTTGCAGTCTTAGTTCTTCGATAATGCACACTCTATAGAGTTTAAAATGTATAGTTTGGTAGCCCTGTATGCTGAGGTTTTTGAAACACCTGTTTCTTGTGGGACACGGCATAGAGATTTTGTTGGAGTATGCTGTAATACTTCTCTAATTGCAACAATTTTATCTTCCATTAAAACTTTTTTTTTTCCTTTATGAGTTCTGAATGACCCAGTTTCTATGAATTGTCTACACACTTCTTTACAAGAATCTGTTTTTACATAAGTGTCATATGCAAACATTTTTTTTAAAGTGTTTACTTCTGACGTTGCATTGCACACACAATAATAAGCACCTTACGATCATGTCTGAACTCACTACAAGCTAAAGCCAAACTAATCTCCATACAGCTGGAAAGGAAGGAGACAATGACAGACTTGACTTACACCCGACTCCTACTGCTCTGACTGCCTATCCACTGGCTGGCACAAAGATGTTAAAAATCCACTGTACTTTGTCATTTAAATAAATTAATCCTATCAGCTTCCTTTAAATGCAATGGAAGTAAAATTGTCTTTACTTAATCCAAAGTCAAATTCATGTTCTTTCTGAATAGAGATTTTCTATCTATAAGATATTCATTCTCTGTAATTAAAGCTGAAATGTCAATGATATTTCAAAGCGAAAGCAAAATTGTAATTAACAATGTAAAAGAGCAAATGTAAATGCTTTTTAATGTAATTATGGTTTTCTATATTATTTTAACACAGATTAGTGATTACTAGCTCAGTGAAAAGAAAGATATTATGGCAGGAATAAAAGGTTAAATCAATATTTTACATCTACAGAGGGTTTTACATAATTTTAGAATGATTTCAGGGCCATTTAATTTTTAAAATGTAAAGAGTATTTTTTTTAAATATTCAGTTTGATAGCCTTTTTTCTGAACTATAAGCCTACATTGTGATTCCCATGATAGAAGTGTGTTTCATAAAATTTTCAGGGGTATTGAGTTCTATTCCTCTTCCACCACTTTCCACAATCTGTCAGTCGTGGTGGGTTTGCACAGACTGTTGTGCCTTTAGTCTCTAATATCAGGGGACTTCACACAGGAATACATTAAAAAGGTATACATACAATACCTGAATCAATCTTTGTTTTTTCAAGGAATATAGTGGTATTTTTTGAAGTATGACTAACTTGTTGCTTTGTTTTGATGAAGTTTCACTCTTTAAAAGTCATAGTGATAATGAAACAGAATCTCTTCTGCGAATACCAGACCTAAAACTTTCTGTTGATAGTACATTGTTTTGATTTTAACATTTTCCTCCATGCTTCTTTTTTTTTAACTAGCGTAAGTACCCGATGCCAGTTAAGTTACTGAGAGTAATGTATCCAACAACAGAGAGAATGATATCACTGTAATCTTTCTCTAATAATGATGCAAAAAACATTTTTTAGTCTGATGCGATATGGAACCCATATAAAAAATTTCAATAGAAAAATAAATTAATTATATCAGCAACAATGGCTCGCAGTTTTAATGATTTTCGTCTTTCTAATCAAATAGCCGTAAAAGCTCAAGTTTCATCTGGTATATCACTATACTCAATTTTAGTCAATTAAATGTGGCAAAAAAATTATCATAACGGATCAGAAATCAATAACACACACAAAAAACCCACAAACAGGCATTCTCTTTACATATATGTGGGGGAAACTTGAAGATGTTTTCGTTAGTAAATTACACCTCCACACCTTTTCCACGCCACAGAAACATTTAATAATATAAAGAAAAAGCTATACAGATTGAATTAGATAACAGTGCTTTGGCGCCTTCTCGCGCTTGTTGGATACAATTTAAACACAGTTCTGACTCAGTTTTGTTATTTTTAAATAAACGGACGGCGCCTACTCGCGCTCGCTACCATTGTCACCACACCTTCATGCGGTTCTATGATATCCTCCTCTCCACCTCGTTCTCGCTGTAGGCGCACTGGTGATGCCCTCTGGTGGCTATAGAACTCGGGGATCCCACAGTTCGGCGATCCTGACTTTGTTTTCGCCCTCGAAAACACGGAACAGCGACACTGGTACATCAAAACAGAACCTGAAAATAGATTTAAAATCAAAAGAAAAGGGAAAAAAAACAAAAAAAAAATACAAGTGCGGAGGGGCCGCACAGTCCTAAGCAGGAACAGTCCAGAGTTTCATATAATTAGCTGCCGTACTTGTACAGCCAGGACCTTTATGCTGTCCTACTTTTTCCACCTGGTACCGGTCTTTGCCTTTTCTCGCTGTTACACGATATGGACCGAAGAACTTTGGTCTTAACTTTAAACCACCTCCATATTGTGTCCTTTGAATGGCCACTAGATCGTCCACGTTGTATACCTGTGCCTTTTTTCTCTTCTTATTGTACGTTCTTCTATTCTCTTCCTGAATTTTTAAAATGTTTTTCCTTGCTTCCTCTCTCATATCTTCTCGATCTTTCATCAAAACATTTGTTTCTTCTTCTTCGAGAATTTCAATAATCTTTAAGTCCTCTCGATTTCTCATTTTCACACCAGTGAGGAGCTCAAAAGGGAAGCTCTTTGTGCTTCTGCTTTTAGTGCTGTTCAAGATCCATTGTACATCTCCAACGTATTTGTACCACTTGGTAGGATCATCTATGGATAATTTGGATAGGATTGGAAGGAGAGTCAGATGAATTCTTTCCACCTGCCCATTCCCTCTAGGAACTCCTGTAGTTGTAAATATGTGCTGAATCTTTTCTTGTCTGCAGTACTTTTCAAAGTCTTTGGACGTAAAAGCCGTACCTTTATGACTTATTATTCTTAAGGGATTACCGAAAGTTGATTGTTGCAGTTTCAGCTTCTGCAATGCCTCGAGCGGATGTAGCCTTCACTGGATAGAGCCACACAAACTTTGTAAATATATCAACGACGGTCAAGATATGATTGTAGTTCTTATTTGTCTATTTTGTTCTTATATGTCCTATAAAATCAATGTGAAAAGTGCTTAGCGGGATACTCTCTTTTGGTATGGGATTCAACAACCCTTCACCTTTACCTCGTTTTTTGTCGCACAAAATACACTCTACACAATTTGAAATAACTTGTTCAATTCGTTTTCTAAGGTTAGGAATATAGAAGTCCATTTTCAGCAAATCTTCCGTTTTAGACACTGCGAAGCGTCCCTTGTTGTGGATACTACGTATGATTTCTAACTCCAATGCTTCGGGTACCACAAGTAACTCGCGACCACTGTCGAACTTGTATAATACACCATTTTTCACTAGGAAATCTTCCTTTAGTCCTTGCTCGACTAAAGATTTCAGCAACTGGAGACGCTCATCACTCTTTTGCGCAGCTGCAATTTTGGCAGTAACTTCTCCCTGAGAATAGGTAACCATCATGACAGCGTTTCTACTCAATGCGTCCACGTGCTTCATTTGCTGCCCAGATCTGTGAACAATTTCATAATCAAATTCTTCCAGAAGTAACGCCCATCTTGCCACTTTAGGAGTTAAATCTTTCTTGAACATAGTCTTTTGAAAAGCATCGCAGTCGGTAATTATTTTGACCTTAGATCCCAAAAGGTAATTTCTGAATTTCTTTAAAGCTTCCACTATAGCTAAAACTTCAAGCTCATAACTAGACAGCTTCTCTTGTTGCACGCTAGTTTTTTTTACTCATGAAGTAAATGGGGTGCAACTGCCCATCATCAGACTTTTGTAGCAATACAGCGCCGAAACCACGACTGCTAGCGTCTGTATGCAATTCTAGCGGTGCTCCTTGTTTGAAAATATGCAAAAGAGGACTTGTCGATAAAAGTTCTTTCAACTTGTTAAATGCCTCTTTTTGCTCAGGCCCAAATTTGAATTCTACCTCGTTACGAAGAAGATCACTTAGCGGTTTCGCTATTTTCGAATAGTTTGCAATAAATTTCCTAAAATATCCCGTCAGACCCAAGAAGCTCTGAATCTGCTTAAGGTTTTTGGGCTCCGGGAAATTTTGAACGGCCCTTGTTTTTTCAGAAGAGGGGCGAATTGTACCATCTTTAATGATGTACCCGAGAAATTCTATTTTTCTTTTTAAAAACTGGCATTTCTTAAAATTAATCTCCAAACCATACTCTTTGGCTACTTCTAAAACGCGCTTTAACTTTTCTAAACCTTCTTTCTCATCTCGCGCTGGAATAATAAAATCGTCCATATAAGTAACAACAGTGTTATCCCGAATTAAATCTCTAAACACATTATAAATAAATCTTCGGAACACGCTAGGCGACGTGCACAAACCAAAAGGCGCTTTTAGGAATTCATACAAACCTGCATGTGTAATGAATGCCAAATATTTAGTGCAGCTTTCCTCCACAGGAACATGAAAAAAACCATTTTTTAAGTCTAACGTCGAAAAAACCTTTGCTTCACCCAAATGATCTAAAACCTCTTCTACTTGTGCCATGGGAAAAGAATCCTTTACTATTTTTTTATTTAATTCCCTGAAGTCAACGCAAACACGTATCTGGCCCGATTTTTTTCTACACAAAACAATTGGCGAAGCATATTCTGAACAAGATGGCTTTAGAATTCCATCCCTTAACCATTCATCTATTTGGTCATCAACAAGTTTTTGGTCAGCAAAAGGAATTCGCCTCGAACGCTGAGAAACTGGTATTTCATCCTTTAATATTACTTTCAGTTTTAAATCTGTACTACGCGGTTTTTTTCGTGGTTTATATTCTTTAATAAGAGTGGAAACAGTATTGCGTAATCCTTGGTCTGTAATGTGCGTTAAATCTATTTCGCTGTCTCTTTCAATGGCTGCAGAAATAAAAGACAAAAAATTTCTTTCCGAAGATATGCAGTTATTACCATATTGCGTAATCATCACCCGATCAGAACAGGTGCCACCGAGCTTTTCCAGACATGACGGTGGGGATATGCAATCCGTTATTAACTCATAAACCATTGCTGCCTCTAGTTCGATTTGTTTACCGCTTTCGCATAAAGAAAAAATAAACTTAGCCGTTTCCGCTTTAACCACGTGACCAAAAGAACTTTTGATTTCTACTAATCCCGACGGTATTTTATCCAGAAAAAGAGATTTCTTTACAACTATTAATTCACTTCCGGAATCTATTAAACATTTTATTTTCCTATCATCAATCAACAATTCAATAAATTCTAACTCATTCCTAGTTGTATTATCCGATCTAATTTTCAAACCGGACACCTTTTTTTGAGATGAATTTTCTTCCTTACGGTTAGGACAGTTTTTCGCAAAATGAAACAGTTCACCTTTACTCCCGCATACATAGCAAGTGCGTTCTGATTTACTATTATTTTGATTTACGACTTTGCACCCTGAATCCCTCGAATTACTCTGTGCTTTTTTAAGATTGTTTTTGGAAAAATTAAACCTTTTATTTTCTGAAGTTTCGATTTGCGCGTTACTGATATCAGCTAAGGACCTACCCCTGGATGAATAAAATAAGTCACATTCTCTACCCAATTGATTAGGTGGGAACCAATTTTGACCCTCCCGAACACTAATATGTTCCTTTGTTTTATAATCAAGCGTTTCATACAACTTATCAGATACAATGAGATCACACAATTTCTTAAAATCATCTACTTCTCTTAACCTACAATAATAATCGAAAGTTGCACCGAGTCGAGACGCGAACTGAACATGTGACTCAGACGAATGTCTCTGAGCATTTTTAAAATTATTCAAACATTCACGTGGTGTCGGCTGAAATTCCCTCAAGATTAGTGCTTTTAATTTATCATAATCCGCGATTTCCTGTTCAGAAGCATACGTTAAGACATGATTACATTTATCACCTAATAAATTAATCAATACTTCTGATTTTAACTCAACTGGTACGCTTTTAGTAGTAAAAGCTTTTTCAAGCGATTGAAAAAACAAATTCAGAGCTTCCGGTCTCTGAGGGACAGCTATAGTTAGTGTTTTAACGCTTTTGATGATATTCTCTAAACTTCGCGATGCCGGTTCAGAATCTGTAAACACAGCACGATTGGCATTTTCACCAGCCAATTGTAACTTCAGTTTTTGGAGCTCGATCTCTTTCTCAAGTTGAGCTAACTTAAGTTTCTCGCACTCTAATTTTGACTGCTCTTCACTCACTTTGTTCTTTTGATCCTCTGCAACAGCTTTAATAATTCCGCGAACAAATTCAGGATCAGTTTTATAAATACTAGCATTCTCAATAATAGTTTTGATTTCGATGACTTTAGCTTCAGCCGGCACTGTTAGGCCTAATTCATCTGCGATTATTTTCAAATCTTGTTCTGATGTTATTCAATACACACATAATTACAATAGTAAATTCAAACAAAATAATGATTTACCTTGCTTGTTTCTTGGTAATATCCCGGTCGAGCCCCCAGATTTTTCTGTGGGGGAAACTTGAAGATGTTTTCGTTAGTAAATTACACCTCCACACCTTTTCCACGCCACAGAAACATTTAATAATATAAAGAAAAAGCTATACAGATTGAATTAGATAACAGTGCTTTGGCGCCTTCTCGCACTTGTTGGATACAATTTAAACACAGTTCTGACTCAGTTTTGTTATTTTTAAATAAACGGACGGCGCCTACTCGCGCTCGCTACCATTGTCACCACACCTTCACGCGGTTCTATGATATCCTCCTCTCCACCTCGTTCTCGCTGTAGGCACACTGGTGATGCCCTCTGGTGGCTATAGAACTCGGGGATCCCACATATATATATATGTATATATATATACGAGGGTAAGTTGAAAAATAAGTTTTCCCTGTCGGCTGTGGTCAGAGTTGTGTATGAAAGTCAAAAAATAGAATGAGACATTAAAGATATGACATACCTTTATTTTATTATTCTCGTACGAGTACGTTGAGACATTTGTCATATCACTTGATAAGCTTCAAAAAGTCCTCCAAGAAAAATTCAGGGCTTTGCAAGAAGAGGAAGCATTGAACGGCTATGGGAGAAAGGCGAAACAGCAGGAAAACGTGCAAGTCACCGATACACCATTGGGTAGAGGTCACTGCAAATCAAGCAGATGGCGCTGTTGCAGTGCCTGCGCAAAGCAGAGACCAGCCTCTCATTTGAGCCCCGGTAGGTATGGAGAGAAGGTGCATTTTGAATTTGTGGTCAAAGGAGGAAGTGAGAGAGGTTATCCGCTATGAATGGGCACACGGAGTATCAGGAACAGAAATTCATAACTGCCTCGTGGAAGTCTATGGGCCAGGTGTGATGTCGAAGCAAATGGTGCGGAGATGGTGTCGCACATTCAGTGATGGACGTCAGCAAGTGGAGGGCATACCGAGAGCTGGACGGATGTGCACGGCCACTATAGATGCTAATGTCAGGAAGGTGGATGACATGATTAGAGCAAACCGGCGTATCACCATCGATGAAGTAGCGGAAGAACTTGGAATCTCACATGAGCGAGCTCAAAACATCATCCACGACATTCTTCGATACAGAAAAGTGTCAGCACAATGGGTGCCCCGACAATTGACCTCGACACACAAGGAACAACGCATGGGGGTCAGCCTGGAACATCTCGTGTGTTACCATGAAGATGGCAATGGCTTTCTGTTTCGGATTGTGACGGGGGATGAAACGTGGGTCCACCATTTCACGCCAGAATCGAAGGCCGCATCTATGGAGTGGAAAACCAGAAAAAGCGGCCTGGCCTTCTCACATCTGGCGTTCTGCTGTTGGATGACAATGCCAGACCACATTCGGCGACGGCAACGCAAAACCATATTGCAACTCTTGGTTAGGAGTGCCTACACCGTCCGCCATACAGTCCTGATCTCGCACCAAGTGACTTCCATCTGTTTCCGGCTTTGAAGAAAAATCTCGGGGGAAGGCGCTTTGGAAGCAATACTGAAGTGAAACAACCCGTTCAGCGCTTCTTCCATATGCAAAGCCCTGATTTTTTCCTGGAGGGCTTTTTGAAGCTTATCAAGCGATATGACAAATGTCTCCATGTACTTGGTACCTATGTGGAAAAATAAAGGTATGATATATCTTATGTCTCATTCTATTTTTTGACTTTCATACATAACTCTGACCACAGTCGACAGGGGAAACTTATTTTTCAACTTACCTTCATACATATAGATAGATAGACAGATTTTGTAAAACTTACAAATTTTTCATTAGCAAACTCTATGATTTGAAAGCGAGCAGTAGCAACACCTTTCGAAATAAAACATTTTTATCTTCAGCATGCGAGACCATTGCCACTTGGGAAAATGAGTGCAAAAATTTGTGTTTTCAGACTTTTAATATCTGGGCTGATTAAAGTCATATGAAGATGGGAACAGTTGAAATGGCAATGTTATTTTTATTTCATTGTAAAACTTAGGAATTTTTTATTAACAAACTCTAAGATTTGAAAGCGAGCAGTGGCAACAATTTTCAAAATAAAGCAGATTTTCATCTCTAGCGTGCAAGACTTTGCTACTTGAAAAAATTACCTTTTCCAAGACCCAGAAAAGAATTGTAGAAAGTTTGGTGACAATAGCTATAGTAGTGACTGAGTTAATCGTGAACAAACAAACAAACATTTTTTTCTTTATATATATATATATATTTCTCACTGTAACAGAATCCTGAAAAAATCATAAACCATACTCAAACTTTGTTGCATTGATGGAACCAGATTTGAGCATTTCTTTCTTTGTGTCTTCTAAAATAAACTTTTTTGTTATTGCTGGTGGACTTTTTGTTACCAATGATTTAACTTTAGAAACAGTATGTACCTTTTTTGGGTATTCATTTGGAGACTTCTTTCAATGTAAAAATAATAATCAATGATTTTCACCTTTCTGATTAATAAATTTGCTTATTTTGCACTTAGAAATTTTAATACCATGCATTTAACAATATTTTTTTAATTACAGAATAGGAATATATCTCTTTGGAAAGTGCAAAAACATAGCCTTCAGCTCATTTCCTTGCAACATTTTGAAAGAAAAATAAATTTAATAGATATTTCTCATTTCTAATTAACAAGCTATTGGCAAAACTTTTTATTCTAAAATACCCGCTTTTATTTTTTCAGTTCTCTATCGAAATCATCATAAAAATTTGTAAACACCCTCTGTATTGGTAAAAGTAAAAGTATACTTTTATTTTTAGAGACATACTGATGTTTGAGAAACTACTGGATATTTATGTAACCTCAGCTTTCAAGAAAACTCCCTAAAATGACACCATAAATGTTTTTATGCTAATACAATGGAGCAAAATCCTCCTTAGCAAAAGAAATTTCCTTCAAGTATCTCTACCCAAATTTTTAGTCACAATACATTTTCAAAACTTCATCAGTATTATATGATTATAAGCTAGTAGTGAATGCACATCAAATAGATAATGGAACAAAATCACCCTTTTAAAGTAAAAAGTAACAGTGCAAGAAACTAAGATTTTTGAAGCCTTCAAATAAAGGGGAAAAGAGTATTAAATTTTTTAAATAAAACAAAATTTGAACAAGTGCTGTTTTATCATTCTTCTTCTGTGTACTATATGAGCAGCATAAAATGATATTGAAACAGTAAAAGAAAAGTTCAAAGAGAATTTGAATACAAAATCTTTTAATTCTTATAAACAATGAATTTCAGATTACTGAAACTAAACACTTAAATTCAACCTATGTAAGTATATAACATAACAAAAAAAAATTAACTCTTTTTTAAATCTGCCCTGCATTTAGTATTTTTTATACAATTATATAAAATATAACAGAAGATAGAAGGAAATGTGAAAATCATAAGAGTTTTCTTCGTAGATCTGATTAATGTATTTCCAGTTTTTAAAAAAGGCAAATAAGTGTATTAAAAATAGCCAGCCATCTGGCTACCTTCAAGAAAATAAACATATCTAACTCAAACACATGCTTGATGCTGAATTGCAGAGGTTAAGAAAAGTGGTCCATGAAATTTATATGCATCTTTGTATTCAGATCTTTGTACTTTTTCCCAGTCAGAAAATGATCAGAAATCAAGAAGCTGAAATAAATATATGATTAAAATTGCTTAACTGTTACTTTCCAAAATGAAAATTAAAACAATTACTTTATATTATACATACTATTTGAGGAAGTATTTTCTCCACATGCTCTGCAGTAACTAAAAAAGGAGTCTGCCCATTGCTTTCACACTATAAAATAAGACTGTATGTAAGAAATTATATTTAAGATATTTCACAAATGCTGGCCTTACATTTGCAATTATATATGAACTTCTAAATAAGTACTTCCCATTCTGAAGGATGCAAATCCTCTGGAGATATTAGCCACAACATTTAGGAGCAATAAAAAAATTATATAACAACAGAAAATGGCACCTATGACAAGTCAGTTATTTCCTATTTAAAAGTTACTCTTTTACATCCCATCTTTAAAAATATCTAGTTTAGTTTATTAAATATTTTTGAAGTTTTGTATAAAAGCTTATTTTTTTAAAATGTTTAATTTTTTAAAATTTTTATCCATTTGGTCTCAATAACACATTATTGATCAAATTAACAATTTGAAAAATAATTGTTCAATAATGAATAATTACATTTTCCTTTCCAACAACTGTTTCTGAAAAAAATTTTTAAAAATCCACCAGTTTTGCAAAAAACTAGAAATTAAGTTAAATTCTGATATAAACTTCATTTAAAAGATATTTCTCCTCTCCATACAACAAGAAAATTTTAGATTTTTTATTTTGTTTGTTAAACACAGATATGTGTGAAAATCTTTTCAAAAATTAAATTAAAAAAAAAATCTAAATGAAATTTTGAAAAAATTGGTTCATTACATTGCATTATCATATTACAAACAGTTGTGTATACTACATTTTTCAGTACTTATGTATTATCGCAACCAGGTTGGCATGATTTGTAAGTTTGAGTAAAAAAGTATGAATAGAAAGAAAATGTACATTTATTAATTACAGATAATTTTTAATACAGTTTTTTATATTACTTTGTTTTAAAATATAAAATATCAATTAAACCCTTCCGGTTTCGAATTTGAATAAGTTACGGAATTATTTTTTCGGCGGAAATCTTTTGCCTATTGCTTTTAGCACTGATTGAAAACCGTCTTCGCCATTAACAGCTTGAGCTTGGCACCATATAACTTTGATAAGGTACGAGTCAAGATGATGACGGGCTGTTCCTCTCTGTTTTTTGTTGTGCCATTTGGCTGAGCCCCACATGCGCTCTACATGTTGTGTGTGAACGCCCGTGTTGGGATCCACAAAGTTATATTTGTGATTAACACTTCCATGCAAAAATACAGCATTTATTAATTCACTTGTCTTGTATCCTTTCCAGTAATCCAAATAAATGATGCTTCCTTCCTTGATATTTTCGCAAATTTTTTCCATGAGGGTAACGGCGCTTCTGTTAAGTACAGTAACCAAAAAAAGTCTCTTTCGTTTCTCGGCAAATTCCGCCGAAAACCCATTGCTGTGGTAGTACACGCCCATTGTTATTTTTTCTTTTTACAAATAAACTTTAGTCTATTTCCACAATAAGTCCTTCGCCGCCTATTTGCTTTCTTTCTTTTTCATCCATTTCAAGGGCACATATCTCCCGCATGTAATTATTCCAATCTATAACAGTTTTATCAACAATTCCCATCTCTTCTGCACAAAATTTAATTGAGGTTAACTCTTTACACCAACAATAAATGAAGTGCACCGCTGTCACAAATTAAATTCGGCTACCTTCAAACCAATTTCCGGTTCTCACACCCAAGTGTTGATTGCACTCTTTGACGTTACATTTCCAGATTTGCTTTCCAAAATACAGTTTCATTTTATGAGAATTTTTACAAGTACGTTCGTTCGGTATGATTCCATATCTCTGCAACAATTCAACAGCATCTTTTTCACTCGCAGGCAGATCCCAAATACCCATAGTTAAAGTATTTCAGGGCATTCAATCTAACCAGTAAGCAAAATAATTTCTTTACGAAAAACCACATATAACACGCAGGGTTGCCATAAGTAGGGTTGCCAAATTTGGCGATTTATGCGAATTTTGGCCTGGTTGCGTTAATACGTAAGTACCCATTTTTCATTAATTTAAGATCAGTTTTCAAAACAAGCCATGCCTTCAGGAATAGTTTAGTTCCTTAGCAATAAATTTTTAATCCTCCTTCTTTAACTGAGCAGTTATAAATATGCTTTAATAAACAAAAATAAACAACAAAAATCTGCTCTTGCTAGAAATCACTGGGATCATTAGTTTAGACTTTTTTTTGACTTACTCTAAATAAAAATACAAACTGAATTCACTGATAAATGTGATGTAATGACATTGCAACCAAAATAGGTGGTGCCCATCTACATGTTATAGCAGTCCTGCATACAAAATTTCAGCATTCTAAGCTTAGTCGTTTTTGAGTTATGCGAAATATATGCATACATACGTACGTACACACAGACGCCAAGGAAAAATCTCTTCAGAATCCATTTTAAATCAATTTTATAATTTTTGGGGGGAAAATGAATCCTTTATTCTGTCCTTACATTTAGATATTATGCAAAAACATTGTTAAATTGCATTCGATAGCGGTCAAAATGGATATTTTCATTGAAATATGAGGCCCCAAATTTTTCACAATTTCAATACTTCCTTTTTACTTCATACAAGGAAGTACAAAAGGCTGAAAGGATTCAGATTTTAATGTGACACCAGAAGGCTTGTTATTATTTTTTTTTAATATTTGTTTTATTTACTCTTTTTTTTTTTTCACCTCTCTCTCACGGTGATCATAGTTACCAATCTTTTCTTGGATTGCTCCTGACACAACTTTTTTGGGGGGGTATCTTTTCAACTTTATCATTAAACACTTTCTTTGCTCTTATACCACATAAAATTCAACAACAAAACTGAAAAATTTTTAACAGCAGCATTTTTTTATAATTCCATAAATGTTAAGTATTACGCCGTACACTTTTCTATTTTTTTTTGTCTTTTTCCAGTTTATCATAACAGTACTCAGTTTTCTAAACAAGATGACTAACACAATTTGTTTTTATCTTTTTAAGTTTATTTTTTAAACATCACTTTCTTCAAACTTGCACCACATAAAATTCAACAGCAAATCACAAAATATTTAAAAACAGCTTATCTTTAGAAATCTGGATAGAGTGTTAAATGTTGCCAGATATTTTTTGCATGTTCATTTCATGTATTATTTCTTCAAAAATAATACATGGTGATAACATTTAGTACCAACAATTCGTAAAAAGTGATACACACAAAAAGTGAGGATCGAGACAAATAACTCTAGGGTTACAAAAAAAAAAAAAAAAAAAAAAAAAAAAACTGTTTAGGTAGATAGCTGAAAACTAGATTCACACTACAACTTTCTCAGTGAAAGTTTTGTTATTTTCGCTTTTTACTTTATCTTAATAACCTTAAAAGAAAAAGCAGTCTTACCTTAGCTTGCATAACAGCTCTGGCAGCACTTTCTGAAAAAATGAACGAATATAGAGTATAAAATGAAAATGCATGCATAAATTATTTAATATAATGTGCAAATTAGTTAATTTATAAACATGATAACTAAACCCAGAGTATAGTGACAAACACAGGTGAATTCAGAATGCAACAGGACAATACAAATCATAAAACACATAAATATCTGGAGAAATTATGGGCAGTAATAAGGATATAGAAAATTAAAAGTGCATTTAAGAATAGGATCTCCAATTATACTTTTATCTAAATTCCAGTCAAAGTTTGCCATCGAACCATAGTTATAGTTCTTTAGTTCATCATTAGTGTAATATAATACATTAGATCATTTGAATCATAGCTTCCATGAATGTAGTGTACATTTTTTGCTTGCTCTTACCTCATTATTTGTACAACCTGATTTTCTGATCACTGATCAGTCAGTATTTTTCAATTTTCACATGATCTTGCAATCACTACAGTGGCTCAAGAAGCACCAGATACTCCCTTAGATGTAACATTTACATGCAAGGTCTTGATCGAAGATAACCTTGATTCTGATGACTTCATATGGTTAATGTTAGAAAAGATTGAAAAAAATCTAGAATCAAGCCATATTTCGGAGATTTAACTAGGCTGATGCACAGTAACGAATTTCCACTTAAACTGATTAAGCCTATTCAGACCAGTATGTTGAACCATCTCAAGACGGATGAACCTACCCATTTGAAAACAAGCAAAATACAAAGGTGAAGTGAACTACTGGAAAGTAACTTGCGTTGACAAAAATCAATAATATAACAAAATTGGACATCGATTTAAACCAATTGTGGACACTTTCCAGCTTATTTACATAGATTTCACCATCAGGATTTGAATTTAGAAAAAAAAAAGAGTAATATTGCTGGAAATAGCTGACATGTCACTGTCATGTCCTTTAACACAAGGAGCAAAGTTAGCTTAGGTTATCTGATTATCACAAAGCCACAAAGAATATCTGCCTAAGAGGATGAATGCTTTTGTGAAGGACTTTCTGAGGGAAGGTTGCTCACATTCATGTTACAGACAAGAAAAATCACAAAAACTTTCAAGAAGCTAGTCCACTCACCTAGGTTTACACCCAAGCAGTTCAAACTAACTGTATTCAGTGGTCTTTATCACTTGTCCACTAGTAGGGTCAAGTAGAGTGTAAAAGATTTATGTCACGCTTTCTGAAAATAGATCTGTGCAATCACTTACATCCTTTTATGCTTTCTGCCATACAGATGGAAATTAGAATGTACCAATATGACAGCTGTTCCAGTCACAGATCCCAATTGGCTTCCGCCTGGTTTCAAGACTATTTTATTAATTCATTTGCTACACATACATATGACAGTACTACTTATAAGATGATACAGAAATTAAAAGGAAAACATAAAAGTTAAACAGAAAAGTAAAACTATATAAATAATCCTTACAAATTTTATATATCTATGTCAACACTGAAAAAATAATATAAAAGCCTATTTCATAAAATAAGAATTATATAACAAGTTTCAGTACTTTCTTGTTTAAGCAGCCACCACAGTTTTCAAAACTGCTAAATTCAATTGCCAAATTTGAAAGGCATAACTTTTTTATATTACCAGAGAATTATCTAATCACTACTTTTATAAGAAAGTAAATACTCTTATTGTCTAACAGTAGATATAATCAAAAATACATACCTTTAATAAAATTTCTCATAATTTCGGCAACAAGCATCCCAGCATCACTCGTAACTTAAAAAAAAAAAAAAAAAAGATTTAATAATGTACCAAATTGGCTTACATATAAAAGCAGGAAAAAATAAATGATGAAATATAAAGGATAAAAATGTATAGTACTTCAGACTTACTCCAGGATTCAAACTCTCAAATGAATACCATCGAAAAAACAGTGCTTATTGGATATTCATAACCTGCTGTTGTTCAATGCCTAAGAAAAATGCAAAAAGGGCACTGATAGGGATATTCATGACTGATTCAACGGACAGCTTCTCAAGCTAGATGCACACTGTCCAGCTTGAGAAGACAAAACAGATGTTTGCTGGTGATTTAAAACTGACCGTTAGCTATGCACAATGTGCATTCAAGTACAAAAATATCCAAGTACGCAGTTCACAAGACTCTTCTAGATATAGAACTTTGCAGCAGATGCCCTTCTAATGTGCATTTACTTATCTCCATTATCAATATTTACAAGTACAGTGTGAATATAGCGATTCGCTCATGCAACAATGGAACACAGATACCTAGTCGGATGAATCACACATTAATGTTTGAAAAATTCAACAACATGAATGAATTGCTGGAAATGAATGAAATTTATTCCATAAATTATTGATAGTGGTTCAAATCAATGATCAAATTTATAAGATAAAAAAAAACTAATATCGGAAATCAGTACTTTGTGTGTCATCCAAGCCAAGTTATGAGAGCATGTACATGTCATGGCATTGAATCATACAGGTTCTGAATGTAATCCCGCAGAATGACATTCCATATGGCTTTGACTTAACACCAAAGTTCAGTCTTAGTATCAGCCCCACCAGCTGTATGAGCGAATTGCTGCCCGATGAAATTCTAGACATGATCAATGACGACATATCTGGGAAATAAGCAGGCCATGGAAGAAATCTGTTGTGCCCTAGAGCCTCATACAGTATGAGAAACATGTGCACAGCATTATCCTGCCAAAACATAGTGGCCAGAATGCTTCAAAGAATGAGCAGGGCCTTTGGCTCCCCAACTTCTCTTATGCAGCAATCCCTGTTGAGGTTTCCCATAATCTGTACTAGATGGAATTGGCAATTACACCCAACAGCATCCCACACCATTATGCTAGACATCTGTGAGGTATAATGTTGGATAACACACTGTTGGAGCAGATGTTCTCCTGTGTTATGTCTGATGCATACTTTTCCATCACTGTACTCCAGATTGTAGCAAGATTCATCACAGAAAGCAACTTGTTGCTACAAGTTGCTTTCTGTGATGAACAAGTTGCTACAGGGCACACTACAGATTGTGCTGCAGTGCCCAATGAAGTCGAAGGCATCTATGATTCAGCAACAGGAATTCTGCAAAGAGCAACCTTTGCATGCAGTTCATGCTGCAGCAGATGGTGATGAACATGGAGCTATACAATACAACACCTGTACCCATATTCCAACATTGTGCTAACACATGAGACGACACTGTACGTCCCCCTCACAGCCATGTGCCTGTTGCCCAATTCCATTGTGCTGTTGCATGTCCTTCTGCCAGGATTTTGCCTTGTTTGGTTCCTTTTTGTCCATTTCTTCCAAACACGCATCACTGCTGTTAGGCTGTAATTGTTCGATACAAAAGTCCACCCTCTCACATACTGACAACACGGCTTCATTCAAACTCTGCTCGTTGTTGGTATGACTCCCTCCACTGTTGACAAGGCATATTGACCACTAATTAAAGATTTGACAAAGGACAATAAACAGATTTCAATGCAACTTTACAGGAACAAGTGACCGGTTCTCATTCCATGTATGTAAAATCTCTTTGTAATTCTAATCATTTGCATGCCTTACCTCACTTTACATTTCCTGTAAGTTTGGTTCAGTTTGCACAATTCCTTCATGCTGTTACAATTTTCACAAACATAAGTGTAATTTCTTTTACATGACATTGATAGCTATGTCAGGATACACTGTGTCGCAGGTGAACAGGTAACTATTTAAGTAACACAGGTACTTATAGGATGTAAACAGGCATTGGCAAAGAAGTGCTTTAGTGCTGAAGATATGTTCTCATAAAATATGCCTGAAAGCGACGCTTGCTGTAGACAGCACTTGTTTGCACATCATGATAACTGCAAACAATGTAAACATACTGTTGACTAATTACACACTTCCACAGCTTCGCTCTTTCACATTAGAAATGAACTCTTCCAGTAGTACAACAGTTTTGTCAGAAGAATAAATTCTGCTAGAGTTACTGAGGAACATCACTGATAAACTCCAGTTGGGGGGGGGGAAATACCTTGACCTTCTAGTTCATGCTACTGAACACATTTGAGATGTCATGAAGTATTTCAATAAAAACTTCTCTCAATCTGACATTTTTTAAACTCTTCTATCTAAGTCAGAGTGTCCCTCAGGTTCAACTTCTGACACTCTGAGTAACACCATTTTATATTGCAGTTTTTTTAGATACTGAGATTTTATTTAAAAATATATAGATGGCAGCAGTGAAGGAACATCAAGCTAGAATCAGCATTTTGTTTCCGAGATTTTCTTATGCTTTTTGTCATTTATAATCATATACTATAATGTTTTTATTTGTTTTCTATACACAATTCAGATTTATTTCATTTTTCTTACTCTTAAAACTGAGAAATACCTCTAAAAGGCTATCTGACATATTCTAGTAAGACAAAGAAAATTATCTTCAACAGGAAAAAACCATCAAGAAACACTCAAAGATATCACATTTTTTTTTTTTTTTTTTTTAATTTTAAGTCAAACAGTGGGGATAATGCAGGCTCAACATCTTTAGTTTCATATATCTATATATATATACGCCCGGCTATGTCATTTAATGACTGAGGTCAAACCACTAAAAATACTGTATTTCTGAAGCAAATAACTGCATGTATAAATTAAAAGGCTCAAGATGACAACTGCAATGCATTTGAAGACTTAATCTTTGGTAATAATATCATGCTTATAGTTGGGAATATTTTGAATACTGAAAGTACGTTTGAAATCACAACCAAAATAAATGTCCACTACAATGATCCAGCATATTGGCCAGATGAAAGTGATCACATCATTATGAATAGGCTACATCCTATTAATAAGCAGTACAGTTTTTCACAACATGCAAATTAATGTAGTTTCTCTATGGCAATGATGTATAAGAAAATAAACAATGGTGAGAACTTTCTTAAGTGGCTTATTTATTCAGAGAATGTTTGGCTTCTCTAGTAAATCAATGTTAGGAAAATTGGATTTAATGACTGGAAGCATGCTCATGAATGCTTACAATTACATGAAAATTTAGGACATTACCTGGAATGCCTAAAAAAATGCTTTGAAACACCACTGCAGTTACTAACTAACAAAATTATTGATATGAGTTAAATTGAAAAAGAATGAGAATATTGGTGTTAAGTTTTAAAACGTTTAATAAGCATCACTCAGTATTTAGTTGAATGCAATTTGGTTTCCAGAGAAACTTCAGATACATTATTAGAACTGTGAGGAACATTTATAGGGTCGAGTATAAAGACGCTGATGTTCGCTATTGTGGTAAAAATGTTCAGCATGAAATAAATCAATTTGTTGAGAAATTCTGTTCAGGAAACTTTGCTGATTTAAATCAGCAAAATATTTTAATCTTCCTTTAGACTAAATATCAAATATAAATCATGTGAAGTAGCTTTCATTTATACATGATTTTAAGATGTAGAAAGGAACATTTTGTTAGGTACAAAATTATAATAAAAACTAGAGGTCATACTAAGAGAATATACTTGATTATCTGTAAGACAGCAACCCAGACTTAAGGAACTGCAGAGACAAGAGCTAGATAATGATTGAACTATGAAAGAAAAATATAATAGGTCTCAGGCAGAGATACTGAAAGAAAAACAAAAAGGCTTACTGACATTTTATATGCCATATGGATGTTGTAGCCTAAATTTAGTGGTTGGTGACAGCGACAAATTGCCTGAAATCCACTTTACCTTTTTTTTTAGTATTGTACAGCACATCTATATTTTCTTCCCTTCCTCTCCTAGCCTTTTTTTATACACTGAAAAGAAATGTTACTGACTCATTGTAAAACCTTCATGGGAGACTACACGATACTGTAGAACAGAATTCGTTAAAACCATTAAAAATGAAATAATGGTAATTCAAGAAGTTCTTCATGAACTTTCAAAAATGCTCGAGTCTGATCCGATAATGCCACATGAAACAGAGACTCTTGTAACATAAATAGAAGATTACAGATATCTAGTAATGATTAATGTCTGGTATTATATCTTAGGCAGGGTTAAACACTGACAGCAGAACTATACAGAACACCTCTAGGGAACTATTTACTACAGTTTCACTAATGAATAATGTCTGATCACTTAATTGATTATCATGCAAAAGAGTCAGCAAAAGAATTAGTTACAATATCAGATGTAGAGCCCATTTTTAGAAGCAAAAGATTAAAAAAAGGGGGAGTGAATATAAGTACACTGATGAAGTTCCAAATGCAAATCCCAGAAAAGATTTCACACTCATATGTTCAATGTAATACTGTGCAGTGCAGTTAATTTTTTATCCGGGAGATTTGAAGAGTTATAAATTTTCAATAATGCATGGGGATTTTTAAATGATTTTAAAGATCTACCAGTTGAAAATAAACTCACAGCAGCATGTCAGGTTCCGGAGAGTAGTCTGATTACCACTGCTGACTGGTGTATGACTGGAGTCAGGTTCAAATCCTACAAAAGGCTTGAACATTTGTACGTGTGTGTGTGCAGCATGGGAGCATTTTAAATACATGAAGAGTCAGAAGTATTTCCTAATGGTTTGGAGGTAGAAAAGACGAATGAAAGATTTTCAATCCAGTAATTTAAATTTTATTCTGTTTGTTTAACCATGATTCTGATGTGTTGACTAGAGTTTTGATATCATTTTTAGCTTAGTTTAACCATGTGTGCTAGATGAATTCTAAATAAATTCTCAGATTCATCACCTGGAATGTTCTTTAGTTTTGAGGCTCTGGAATTTTATGATGATTTTGGCCTTCTGTTCAATTACTAAGTGTGGATGCTTGGAAAATTATTTGATCAAAGACGTATTATTTTCATTAATGAACTGGCAAACAGCTTATGGATATTTTTCATGTTTGGGAATTCTTACTGATAGTTTTCTAGATGTTTTCCCAATACTTAGTTTCTGCATCTTTGCTGCAAATTGAGACATGCAAAATACCTGTTATGGTGACACCTGATTAATTTGATCTTAACAGTTTCCAGATGGATGATGGAGAAGTAATAGCAAAAAGCAGAATGTATAATCATTTTCATAAGAAAGTATGGTGTCGAGTTGAAATCATTTTAGCATGTTTAAAGTAAAAATAAAAAGCAACTTTTTTTTTTCAAATAAAATGGAAAAGAATACGATGGAATTATTACTGAATTACCGTTGGTTCATGATAGATTGTAGTCTGAAGAGTACAGTTGTTTTTTAAACTGAATGCTATAATTGACTTTTTTATTAATTTATAAATTGCAAGTTGGGAACGTTTCCTGAAATAAATGAAGAGCTTTAAGTTCATTTTCTAAATGTTTCCTTGCAACAAAAGTAACATTAGCATTCCTCTTTGAAAAAAATAGGTTTGGGGGAAAATTTTAAACATGTTGCATGTATATTTCAACCAAGATAAATGACATGGATGCTCCCATAAAGAAACCTTTGTGTTTTTTAGTTAATTATTATCAAAACAAAATCTGGAATTTCATGCACTGCTAATGTCAGGCTTGGATTACAGATGGTAGTTAAAAATTCAAATACCCTTCATGATCTTTCTTAAGATCACATTTGTTACAATTGGATAAATAAAATAACGCTTTATGTGCTATTCTTCCATTTTTCGTTTTCTGACCACTTGCACATGATGATGGCATTTCAGACCCTGCATTGCTATCTGATCCTGATTTATCTTTGAGTAAGCTACCTCTCCTAGAACACAGAGCTTCTGTATCATCTCTGTACATAGAGTATTAAATCATCCCGTTTATACACCTTATGTAATATGTATAAGATATGATTCATCATGAAGCATGCAGATTGCTTTTAAATCAACCGATGAACTAAGATGCTACATAGGGTAGCAACATTTTAAGGAACTTGAAGTTTATCATGTTATATGGATGATACACATTTTGGTTACATATGAAATAGGAAATGAAAAACGAAAGCATAAAACATTTCAAAGCCATATTTACAGATGCATCTGGTAGAGATGTGCCAGATGCATCGATTACCAAATTTGGCATTATTTTGTCTTACATGGTAAATCATCCAATTCTGTTTCACATGGGAGCCCGTTTAATCAATTTAGGCATTTCTGTATGAATGATTTTTCATTCAGTTGCATCTTTCACATGGATTTTATTTGTTGGATCATACATGGATCTTATTTGGATGTATTTGTCCCATTTTGGATTGTTTATTTATTGCCTTATGTAATACAGCTGAAATGTTGGTGAAAAATATTGTTGAGATATATCAGCCACGTATTTTGGATAATGTTAGGTCTTCATTTTCTAGAGATAGGCATGCTGTTGTGTTAATAATGTATTTGTGCATGGATTTTTACATTCAGACAAAAGTCCTCCATCCCTCAGTTTTTGTAGGATTCTCATTTTTAAAATTGGGCTAAGATATGACAAGTGTGAATCCAAAATGAAACTAAAGACAAAATATTGTTTCAGATGGATATATGTGAGTCTGCAGAAGAATTTTAAATGGGAAAGATTGTGATAATCAATAGAGTCTGAGGTTTGGACACTGGTTTACTTCCAGCAAGCTGGCTATACAGGAGACTTATTTTGAAATTTTAAATCGGAGAAAGACATCCAAAATAGCAAAAGCATAGTGCCTTTGCTATTCATGTTCTTTACGCAAATGCCATCAATTTATTAACGAAACCATTTTGGATTATATTTGTCATACTTTTGAGAAAATAGGGAATACGGATAAGGTGGCTGAAACTGATAAATTGAAGCTCGAAAAAAGGAAGTATCATTGAAAACATTCTGAGGGGCAGTAGTGTTTGGAGGTGTGGAAAGGAGATCTCGTAGATTGTTTTCAGTAGCTGAAACAGATAGAACTCAAGAAAAACTTATGAATTTATAAAGGAGTGCATTGAGCCAGAAATGACAAAATATTCTGGTGGCTGGAAATCATACAAAGAGGATTTAAGCATTTGTATGTTAATTATAATATTAATTTTTTTACCAATTCTGGATGCTGCACTAATACAACAGAAAGTACTTGGAGGCATATGAAAAGTACTCTGCCTATTTACAATTATCATGTTTAATTTCAGTTTAATTTGGCAGTGTATATATTTTACCATCAGTGTGCAGAAATACAAGACCCACTTAATAAATTTGTGGAAACAGTTAAGTAAATTATGGGGGGGGAAGACGTTAAAATTTCTATTAAGAGCACTGAATAAAATTGTATATTTTTGTTTTTGTTCAGTTATTTTTATTTCTGCTGTGCTTTTTTTTAAAAAAAAAAAAAAAAAAAGATATTGCATTTTCAGTAATTTTTCAACATTGTTTTCCCTTTTTTGAATGGTAAGTGCTCTTGTTTTTACATTGTTTTAATTATATGAGTTTTTTATTTAAGCTTAACATGTTTGCAAAAATGCCAGTTTTTGCCAAAAACTTTTGGCAGTGACTTTTTGTCAATCTGGTGCATCTAGCACATTTGTTCCAAATTCTTTTATTTTCATTATGCTGAAAGGCATTTTGAAGTTTCAACTGTTTATTCGAGAGCTGTAGGTATGGCTAGT
>KK122522.1:336646-381276 GCA_000611955.2 Stegodyphus mimosarum
TTCTTTATTATTTAATGTCTTTAAATATCATACAGGGCTATAACATTTGGTGGCAACAATTTGAAAAGTGATTCAGACTTTTATAGTGATCCAATGCAAAATCCTGTTTCGCAACTAATAGGTCTTCTTGGCCAACACCATTTGGGTTAATAAAGAACTTGATATTAATTTAAATTAACAACTAATTATCATTATTTTCAGTGGAAAATTACATGTAGCATAAAATTCAAGACTGTACTGTGACATTAGAAGCTTAGTTGCCCCCATTCATGACATAACTAAACTCTGCCTGTGTAATTTTGTTTACACAGCTTACTCGAGCTGATAAAAATTTTTTCCCTTACTTTTCGGATTTTAAGCCTAACATGTCTGCAAAATGCAGTTTTCTCACCAAAAATTTTATTCGATAGCTTCTCACCAACCCTGGCGCATCTGTTCCATTTACAGCAATGTTGTTTTGTTATACTTTGATTTGTAAACTCAATGGCAAAAAGTGCTGCTCCAAACTATACTTATTATACAGGATTTTACATCATATGTTAACAGTAATATCAGCAACTTATAAATGCAGAGTTTCTTTATTATGATCATCTAATAAACATTTTGTAAACTAATACTTACTTTTAAAACTGCTATTCTTAAAATGCAATTTTAAAATTTCTTCCACACATTTCTAGAGAAAAAATAAAAGATAATTATAAAACGAGTAATTTATGAATGAGCAAAATGTAATAATGTTTGAGTTAAAAGTGTAACATAAAATTACTAAATTCAATACAACATATAATATTTGAAAAAAGCTTGTAAATTTCAATTGGTCGAGATTAAGGGATTTATTCTTTAAAAAATATATGGTATTCTGACTATCCACACTCTGAATTTAAACATTCTGCAGAACTACTATGCTTTTGACACATTTTTCACTATTCAAGTGGCAACAGCTAATCTACACATGTGCTTAACATCTCGCTGATCAGTCTTTTCCTCTCCCTACAGATAGTCTTTTCTCATAAAATTTCTTTATGTAAAGTGCTGTTCATTATTATTATTTATGAACAGAAGACTAATTATGAGCCATAAAGAAGCCAAACAAACATTTATCACTGATTCCCAAAGTCACAAGTTTTTCATGAGGGTGTGAATAATTAGAAAGCATCAAAAATGTAACTGCAACACACTACCTTCTGCCTTATAAGTCACAATAATTAATGAGGCAGAAGCTAGTTAATTTATAAGCATCAAATCACAATACCTCTACGAACTGGTAAGGCCATATAGATGATAAATGTTTCACAGCACAGCAAAGAATACTTATGTTTTATTGTAACCACCTTAATGCAAATTGCTAAATTTTCAAAATGCACCAAGGTGCGACAACCATGCACTTAACCATTTCTTAGGCAATGACACATATAACAGTTCTTCAATTTTAACATCAATTTGCATGTGCATTCTTTTTGTTGCATTTTAAATTTCAGTGGTTTTTACAGATAAATTGTGAGCATTTCAAGTCTTAAAATTGATTTTAATATATATGTTTGTGGGATTTCCCTATAGGAAAAGAAACTGAAGTAAATTCTGAGAAAAATAAGAATACACTGCAGTAAAATTTCTAAAGGAGCACTGCTTCAAATCTCTTGAATGATCGCCATGAAATTTCTAGCAGAACAAAAAAAAAAGTATGTGGGAGTAAGATTATAAGTAGGTGATTTCATAGTTTGGGAGATAAACATTCAATTAAATTTCAGAAATAAGTGTGTAATAATACCCATAAGGTCATTATTCTGTTTCTTCTGTAAAATTCAGCAAACTGGGACAAGGCCATTGCATTAATATACAAGTACCTAGCAAAGTGGATAATAAATGTCATGATAGCATAACTTACAGGTGACAAAAAAATGAAAAGATGAATTACAGGCATTTTTCATGCTAATATATCAAATTTTTAGGTACTATCCTGTTATTGGAATTGGATTCAGAGATGTATGTATGTATGCGTTCATGTATGCATATATATATGGCCGTATGTATCTATATGTGTGTGTACTCACATAGATACATGCACATACATTTCTAAATTCAGTCCTGATAACAGAAGAGTGCCAATTTTTATGCATGCCTAATACAAATAAATCATTAATTAAGCTGCTCCTCATTCATTTAAAGATATTTTTAAATGAAATTTTTTTGTTTGCAATACGTAAAGCCGAGTCTACAAAAACTGGGGCTGGAACTACACCAATACAAAATGTCTCGTCTACTTCTACTTATACCTGCATATTTAAATGTGACTTTGTACTGTGCTCTTTTAAAAACCTGTGTTCCAAAATCCATATATATAGTAGCAGTTAAAAACTTACTACCTGTAGCAGCCAAAACTAGCTTTCTGTTGGCAGAAAACAGATTTTGACCAATGGAAAAAAAAAATCTGCACTTAAAATTAATCTTTAACCCCTTAACTGCCGCGAAAAACGTACAAGATTCACTCTCCAGTGCCACCGTTTTTTTACACAGGCGCGGGCAGTTATGCGATCTATTAGGAGAAAAATAAGTGCAAGTTTTCTCCCTTCTCTGAAATAGTATCCTTCTTCGCATACTCGTCAAGGTCATGGTGGTGTTGCATTCCAAAGCTTTGCGAATAATTTTACTGGTAGCAGCGCAAAGCAAATGATATCATTTCGGAAGGGCGTATATATACGCCCGGGGCAGTTAACGCATCGCCTGAGCAAGGCGTATATATACGCCCGTGGCAGTTAAGGGGTTAAAAAGAAAAAAAATCTCAAAGTTTTCAGATATTATATTCATCTTTCTATGGGTTCTTTAAACCCATAACAGTTCTTTTTCTTTCCTTTAGCTAATGCTTCTTCTTAATTATTTCAATTTCTCTCAACGATAATATGTAGTTAATTGCTTAATTAAGCAAAGGTACTCTGCAACCCCTTGGTCCAAAGGGGCTTTTTTTTTTTTTTTTTTTTTTATAACATTTTGTACGTTACCTTTATGTATTAAATATTGTGTTCTTCGCACTTAAACCATAAAATTCAATTCAACAGCAGTATTAAAAATAATTTATAAAGAGCATATCATTAGAATTTCCGACACACAGTCTCATGCACTGGCATAGGCCTCGGATTTTCTATAGATAAAATCCGAGGTTCAGTTCTTAAAGATTCTATTTCTGACTTTAATTCTTGGGAATTTATAGCATATCGTGACAGTGTGGCTTAAGTTATATTGGCCAAATGAAAAGAGCATTAAAGTTTTGCATAAAAGAACATGAAACTTATGTCCAAAAAGGCGAAATTAACATATCTTCAATAGCTAATCATAGTTGGAAATTCAACCACAATTTTTATTTTGGTTCTGCTAAAATTATCCAGAAAACTGGTTCGGTAAAAGTTTACAATTGGGTGCCTCTTGTTTATTGCCGATTCTTTTTTGACGGCAAGATCGGCGCCAGGAAGGCACAATTTCAAGATGGCCGCTACACAAAACCAAAATAAGAAGTAAAAGAATTTCACAAACTCAGTGTCCATGTACACATCGACCTATTTTCACTTAAAAAAAATCAGAGAATTGCACAAACAAGTCATTGCACATTGCCTTGACTTTGTCCATGTGCACATCGATTTATTTTCACTTAAAAAAGTAAAGAAGCTAAAACCAAGTTAAAATTCTCATGGTAACAAGAAATGGGGTTTTATCGCCAAAACTGAACAAAATTTTTCGCCAATCGAAAGGGCACCCAATTCTACACTGGAGCCGCTGGTTCTAATAGGGAATTTGATTTTCTTGAAGCTTCTCACATTCAGAAAAATTTATCCTGTTTAGTCAATAACTTCAATTCCAATCCAGTCTTGCCTAATGCATTCAAAATTCTACTAACTTAACCTTTTATTTTCGTTACTATTTCTGCTGATAAATCGTGCTATCGGCTCTTCCACTGGTCGCCTGTAGGGTATAAATATGATCAACATTCGCTTTTGCAGAATGTTTTGCTCTTAATGAAGAAGGATCCGGTTGCCCTCGAATTCGATTGGGATTTTACAAAATCTCTGCTGAATACAAGGTTGTCGATTTGCCTGTTTTATTTTCCACGTCGGCGTGTTTCTCTTGCATCTTGATGTTTCCGGTGCTCAAATTTTGGGCAGATAATTTTAAATTATCTTTTAACACATTTAAATAAACAGCATGGTTCATTATACCATCAATAAATGCTAAATTACCTAATCCTGATACTGACATGCACCCCCACGCCATGATTTACTGTTCCAACTAAAGTCTTGGGATTAATTTCCTCATTCTCCATACAACTACACACCAATCTGAACTAAAAATTCTTAACTTGCTTTCATCTGGAAATAAGATGTTTCCAGTATACTTCTGGCTTATTTACCATTGATACTGCAATGGAAAGCCTCAGCTTTCTATTTTTTGCTCTTGCAAAAAATTTTCAAACAGAGCGCCCATGTAATCCAGCTGATCTATATACTCATCGAACAGTTTTAAGTGAAATTGAAGAAGAAAATTTTTCAGTAAATTCTACACAAATCTTTACAGCACTTAAATACAGATTTTCACAAATTTTCAAATTATAACTCTCTGATCGAGTTAACTTTGCCAGATGATCTCTTCTTACTTTATATTTGATCTGATTTTCTTCTTTAAAATATTTTATTATATACTGCATCATAGAATGGGATTAGTTTACTAATTTAGCAGCATCCAGTATCAATTTTCCACCATTGCAATGTGAAAAATTATCAATTGCCGAATGCTGTTCACTGCTTCCTAATGACTACGAGACATTTTTAAAATATTAAATAAAATATAACAAAGTAAGCAAGCAGAGAATGAAGCTAAACGATTTTTTAAATGTCATTAAAATGTTAAAAAGTGGCTGATGATAATTTTATTTATGAAATTCTACGAAAATGTTTCGGTGTACAATTACTTTTGTAACGTGCTTTATCCAAGTCTCCTTACATTTTCAATTTTAGAAAAAGAAAATAAGTCAGCATTGAAAAGAAAAAAAAAATTGGGTTTCATTCAAAATCGCATGCAGATGATACGAAAAAATACTGGACTTTATATTTGAATTCAATGCTGGGCTACAGTGCTTTTTCAATAAATTCTTAAAGTACAAGAACACTTTTCGGAGCCGCTGTATATATTTTTCGAGTTTTGGAAAGGAAGTGTGGGAATGAACCTCTAGCAATGGTATGAGGGGTGCATGAGACAAAACAGGGTAAGAACCACTGCTCTACATGTTTTATAGCTAGTTCGAGATATCATACAATTAAAATTATTCTTGACACATGTAAAAGGAATTCTATTAATTAAAACTACCGAACAGTTTTATGATATTAAATACATTCAGAGAAAAGAAGTTTCGTATTATCAACTATATTAACATATATAAGACAATATTATAATACTAACTTGCCTAGGAAAATCCGCACCGTTCGATTCAGCCATATTTTACCAATTACGGTGAATTACGGTAGGTAGGCGTATTCGGCCTTTACTCAGCAATTTTTTACCCTAGTGGATAGTCTTAGTGAGCATAAAAAAATCCACTTTAATATCCAATCCATATTTTAAGAAGAAAGCGCTTCGGACATTTAAATGCATACACACAGATTAAGAACTCAGTTATTACTGGCTGCCAGCTCTGATGCCAACTTCGCCGTAATACATCTTAATGGGAATGATAATATATTTATTGTACTACATTACGCGTTTACCAGTTTCACTTTTAATTCATAAAATTCGACTGTGGTTATATGCTAAGTAGATTCAGGAGCTAAAATAATTGCCATTATTTATTTGATTTATTGCCGTTATTTCTATATTTTTTAGCATACTAAATATCTCCAGGTAAGTTTGGTTGAGGTAATTTTTGTACAGGCTGAGGTAAGTTTTTGTTTGACGCATAGCATTAGTATTACTATATGTATGGTTTGAAGCAAGAATTTGCATGAATATATGCATATTTTTCGCATTGTGAAACAACAATGGTACCTAAAGCCATCAAATTTTGAATAACGTACTCATTCACTGAAATATGAACACTTGGAAGACCCCGAATTTTGAATTTCGAATTTGTTTTTAGCCCAAAGAGGCAATTTGTCCAGAAGGGCTACATTTCGTTTTGGCATTTTGCGTTGGTTCACTATAAACGGCGTTTCACTTTTCAAATTGTTGCCATTAAATATTAGAGATTAAATTTAGATTTAAAAAAATAATGAAGAATCTGGAAGAATATATGTATGTTTCGCGCTTTGAGAAAAAACAACGGGATCTAGAGACATTTTTTAGTGACGTAGTCCTCCACTGGAATATGAGCATCTGGAAGCCCAAATTTGGAATTTACAATCTGTTTTATTGTCTTATTCATGTTTTGTAAAACTTTAACGAATTTTTGGTTAACAAACTCAACGATTTTAAAGTGACTAATAGCAACACTGTACGGAAAAAAAATATCTGCAGCGCCATTTTTATCTGCATTTTTATTTTATAGACTGTCTATCGGAAATTATGCAGATATGCTGTCTTTAAATACTTTACTGTGTATTTCAAATCATGTAAAATTTAACGAATTTTTGATAACCAAACTCAATGATTTCAAAACGAGCAATCGCAACAATGTACAAAAAAAAATTATCTTCAGCGCGTAGGATTCTAATGATAGAATGTTTTTAAGTATTTTTAGCCTAAAGGCTCTCGAAACGTGTATGCGTATGTAAGTGAAAAAAAAAAAACGCCCTATGGGCGTAATATAAAACCTGAAAGCTTCAAGGTTTTTTACGTTAAATTTACGTTTTCTTGTTATTATTTCTATGTTTCACCCTCTTAATGTTATTTATCCTTATTACACAAAAGCATATAAATATTTTCGTACAGTAGTTTCTACTTATAAATTTGCCAGATATATCGGCTTACGGTTAGAAAAATTAGTATATTATACAACTAAACTTCAAATATATTATAATTTCAGTTAAACATGTTTGCTTACGGAGAAGCACTTGAAGGTTCTTGAGTTTAAGAGAGAGCTTTTGTCAGGCTTTGTTGACCGTTACTTTACTATACTTCTCTTGTTCTTCATTTGGTTTACATTTTAGGTTCGGCAAGTCGAATTTGTTTCCCGTATATTTAAAGATACTTTGTTACGCGTGTTCCTTTGTATTTCCCATTTAATTTGACTTGAATGATTTTTTTTTGTGTGTGTTGCCTGAAAGCTATGTTGATTTTTGTAAGGCTTCTATACTATGCTTCGTTTAAATGTATCAATTTGACTGAATTTTAATGAATGGATTTATTTCAAAACTTCACATTGAGTTTCTAATCTCGGCAGAAAAAGATGGAACGATAAGTTATATGGCCGCTTTGATGGTTCTTAAGTTGTGGCACTTTAAAATATTGTGGAACCCTATAGTATCGCACAAAGTGCATGTTATACTGTGCTGGGAGTTAATGCTAGGTTAGCCCCTGCGTAATTGCTGGTTTATGGTGTTTCAACAAGACCTGTGGAAGGTCTCTATTAGATGTCATGCGAACATCATTGAAACTAGCCGTAGTTAATTAGGTATTGAGTTTTGCAAGAAAAGTTGGAAAATCATTTTATTCTAACCCTGTTGATAGTAACAGAAGGTTGGGAAATTAGCGTCTGCTTTCAAAGGGCAAGTTAAAGACATTGGAAATCTGTGCTAGATGAACCCAGTAATGAGACTTTCAATTTTAACGTGCTTAAGGCCTTAATGTTTAAAGTTTTTCCCTCAAGGGATAGAGCTCGTTTGAAATCTGAATTGCTTGGAAAATAGGGGCAGGAAAAGAATGCTAAGGCAAGGATGGATTTCCTTGGTTTTTACGAATAGTTTAGATTGTAACGTTATTACAAGATTGAGTGCGGATATCGAGATAATAGTGTTAATTGATTATGTCAGTATTGCTACCTCAGATTCAGGACTCCTTAGAATTGCGATACGGGAAGTACTTTGGAGGAGTATTTCGAGTCTGTACTGAAGTATGAAAGTCTTATTTTGGTTGAAAATAGGTGTGCTGATACAGTGGCGGGCAAAAATACTGCATCACTGCGATAAGTGAAGAAGTGTGCAAGTACTAAGTGGAATGTGTTTCATGTATGTGTTTTATGTAAAGATCATATTGTTACAATAAAATAAAACTGTAAGATTAATCCTGATTAATTAGGATTAATAAATTAATTACACTTAATTTCTCAGAAAAATGAAAAAGAGTGAAAAATGCAATATTTATCAAAATGCAGAACAAAGTTAATTGATACATAAATTTCGTAGTTAAAGTAAATTCTACATAACTGCAGCAGTATTACATGTACTTAGATATATATACATACATAAGCATCACTTGAGCATTTAGTAAATCATCTACGAGCTGCGATGACAGCTTTGCAGAGATCCGGTATAAAAGGTGTCAATTTCTGAAGGTAAATCTGGACAATTTTATAGATCCGAATCATAATAATGCTTTCCCGCAGTTTGATCTTACTATCAGGCTTCCTAAAAGTATTTTTGGTACCCATTATATGGCAAGAATTTTTAGTGGGATTGAGATCAGAATTATGCCTAAGCTAATCCAAAATTTTAATACCAGATTTCGTCAGATTAGTCTGCACCTAAAGGCAAAAAATGGGAGGAAATTACTTTTGTAATATCCATTATATTGTGAAGATGAACACCTGTGAATGAAGCAACAAAATCATGGATAAATAAATTAGATCATACCGATTGCAATATGACAGTATGCTGAGTCCTGATGGAAAAGGCAACTTCAGGCACCTTTACAATGATTCAGAATAATTAGTTTTAAGCACTTCTTTAAGATATAAGCTGATGCATTCACATTTCCAGTAATAAATTTCAAGCGTTTAATCCCTTTTCTGGATATGCATCCCTAGACCATTTGGTTCGTTGGGAATCTCACAGTAGGTGACATGCAGTTTGGATAGCTCCATTTTAAACTGCTTTGAAGTTTCCGAATATACAGTTTGCTGTCCGATCCATGTAGGTTGAATTTAGATTCATCAGAAAGCATTACTGAGCTCCACTGGGTCTTTGCCCATGAAACACTCTCTTTTGCTCACAAAAGCAGCTTTTGCATAATCAAGGCCTTTTTCTTGGGGTAATACACATGCAGACTGCATTCTGCTAGGTGTCTTTGGACAGTTCACGAGCTTAAATTAACACAATACTTAATTGTTTTGTAAACATAATTTACTTAAATTCAATTTTTAAATCAGCAGCAGTTGTGAAACGGCTATGGCGAGACATACCTTTTAGATATCAATTTCAGGTTTTGTGGTCTCAGATTTTGTGGTTTCTGGCCTGATTGGTCTTTCTCTCAACATCACCAGTTTCACGCTCCAGTTTAATCGTTATCGAGACTGTCGATGGATTGCAACCAATTGTTTTAGCGATCACGATTGTCAAATATCCTTTTTTAGGTAAAACAGCTGCCACGCATTTGCCCCTCTTGCACATCAGTTGAAAATAGGGAGCCATCCTCTCATCGCTTAAAAAAAAATAAATAACCGTTTTCCACTTTTGCCGAGCTATTTATAGAAATCGATTCAATATTCCTCGTTTAGCGTGTTCAATTGCAGGAGGACACACTACTAAGCTCCAAATATATATATACATATATATATTTAAAATTCCATCGACGGGATCCAACACGCTGAAAAGCATCTAACCCAGTGGGCCAGCTGTTCCGTCGATGGCGAAAAAGAAAAAAAAAGTAGCTCTGTATGATGCAATATGAATGTGGAGTGATTTCATATCTTGCTTTGCAGCAACTAAGCTAATATTATGTGAACAAAATATTTAGTTAACATTACAAAATATTAATTGTTTTGAGTGATGGAGTATTTTTTGTCCGCCAATCTAGATTATATGACGATTTCATAGAATATAGTGTCAGATTTTGCGGAAACGTGTACAGAAAGTTAGGAGAGAAAAACAAGAATGTTACGCATTGGTCGATAAGCAAAGTGGCGATCACCAAGAGGTTATGAGGAAATGTGTGGAGAATAAGGATGAACTGAGTATCGAAAAAATAAGACCAGCAGTTTAATCTAAAAATATGTGGTGAAAGTTAGGAAGGTCAGCTAGCTCACGTTAAGAAGAAGTTTAGTTTGCAAATGAATAGGGTACTGTTCAAGAAAAGGAGTTGCCCTATACACAGGGACATGGAATTACCTCAGTGTGTTTATTGGATACTAGAGTATGGAGAAAATTCTCGACGGAAAAGGGTTTTTGTAAATGTTGTAGAATATAGATTCTTTAAAGTTATGGGGTGGGAAATCGTAACGGCGTAGATTCAGAATTGTGTAGTTAAGCAGTGTGAAGTTAAATGTCCAGGAAAAGAACGAAAAGTGTAGAATTATGTTCTATGTGCATGGATTTTCTGAAAGCGCCCGAATTTCAGAAAGCCGTGTTTTCTGTAGGTGTACGAAATGATTTTGAGGCAGATGTTGACACTGGCCGAAGAAGAAAAACCCCAGAGCACATTTCTTTGACTGAGATTCTCTTAAAAAAGTGTAATTCGTTTCTTGCTCCTATGGTGTGGTTATTAAAGAAATTTCTGCGAGCCTATTGCACCCAATAATGCATGATTTCTCGAATATATTTAAGGATAAAAAAGCGTTAAATCTACTTCGATCTAGTAAGCTACTAATTAAAATTTTAAGTAGTAATTAATTAGAAATTAAAGTTTAATAAAGTTGTCACATATGTTTCAGCAATTTTTTAGTACCATAAGCTTAATACTACCTACACTCGGGGGTCAAATAAAATAACATATCCTGCGCTCCTGAACTCTCGTATATTATTTCTTACCTTAACATAATTTTTTAGTATGCTTTACTGATTTAAAATGCTATATGTGTAGCTTTGATTCCCTACTTTAAATATAACATTCCTCTCTGGCTCCAACTCAGGATATGCTAGTAAACAGTTGCATTATTGTTTTCGCTTTAGTTCATAAAAATGAAATTTTATGAAACTATTAATTATATTCGTTTTTTGATACTACATATAAAGTTCAAGTTCGTAAATAGTCTTCGTTCGTAAAATTCAAGTTCTTATACTATTTTAAATATTGAATCATCTCTTCAGTTGTATTTTCAACTATTATTCTTTTAATTTGTATGTAGATTTTATAAAAAAAATTCATTAAAATTACAGAATCGAGTTATTAATTCTTCATTAGATCTATATGAATATACGAGAAAGCTTTTAGTTTACAAATGAATATGGTACTGTTCAAGAAAAAGGAGTTGTCCCATATTACAGATTAAGAAGAATAAGAAGGAAAGCGTTTTTTAATACAAAATACAAAATGCATTTTACTTTTTACCCGAGTCATTTGCTAAGCTCAGATTTAACTTAAAACTAGGAAACTTATTAAATTAGAAAAAAATCGGCAATTAAGTTTCAGAGCTGTCCCTCTCTCCTTTCAGTTACATAAAAAGCAATAAATTTTGCTTCTGAAGTAACATAAAAACGGATATTCTTATTGTTCTCAAGAAATATAACTATAATTATAATAATTAAACAAGTATAAAAGCGTAAGAACCGTGTAATTATAGTGCAGCTTAAAAGTTTAGACCTTTGAATAGTTCATTTCTGTAAAAACTATTTGTGAAATATGTCCATTTTTACTCTATATATTATCTGTATATATATTATTGGTTGATTGATATGGCAAAGCAGGCTGGAGCCTTATAAGAAACGCATTCGTGGAGGATGTTTTAAGAGAAACTGTTCCTTTTCCTCACTACTTGGGGAAAAGCATGAGAGCCTGTGGAAAAGCAACTAGTTTGTTAGCTTGCGGCACGAAGCTGGAAAAGAGTGTCGAAGTACAGCATTTTCCTTCACTTGCTGATAAACATATTGATGCAAACAAGTAACGCATTGGTTCGCCTGAAAATTTTTACCTGTCTCGAAGTTAATATTTAGGAAAAATGAGGAAAATCATAGAAAATTTTACAGAATAACATAAGCATTATTTTTTCAATGACGTTTCATCATCTCTCTCACAACTAGAAAATTTCCTTTTCAAAGAAAGCTTTAAAATTTATTTATAAAGAAGTTAACAAGATCTGGTTGGACAACCACAAAGAAAAGGGGGGGGGAAGAACTCCAGAGGATTTAGCGAAATTTGAAGCAATTAACACATAAAAATCTGATGGGGTAGTGTCATTTAATTCAGAGAGATAAAGAAAAACATCCCAGCGGTGCTCTATACGTCTCTATCGAACAATCATTGAAACATGAGTAGGCATTATCATTATGAAACACAACGCCTTAATTATTGGTCAGTTCGGGACTCTTTGCATCGAATTTCAGCTTTTAGAACTACCAATCACAGATAGTATTTCTGTGAGTTAATTCGGCGATTGGCAGGTATCGGTTCATGATAAATTATTTCTTTACTGAGTCAGCATGCATAGAATGCCATTCTCTTGGGACAAAGTCATGTCAAAAATTTAGAGTTTGCCCAATTTTTTCTTTTAGCAGTTTTGCATAATACCCACTTTTTTCGCCTCTGATTTCACCGATTCAAACAAGAAATTTCTTAATTTCATTTCAAAAGAAATTCGAGCAAGAAGATTCTGCTATGTCAATATAGAAAATATCCACAAATCGTAGCAACTTATATTGTAAAGTTTTTCCAATACCATTGGGCCTTTTTAAAAATATCTAATCAGTTTGATGATTTTTAAATTTTAACGTAGACTTTCAGTGAAAGATTCTTTTATAAGGTTTATAAAAAGGGAAGAGAATTCTGTTATAAGTTTTATAAAGAGGTAAGAGGTCTCTTTTATAAGATAAGAGGTTCTTCTTTGCAAAGGAAGTGTATCCAGACCGACATCATCATCTAAACTAAATTTTCAGCACTTAAGCATCTCAATGCATCTTAAAACTGTGCTGTTAGAAAGAGAGATTTTTTCATACGTTATAAAGTATATTTAACTTTTATGAGTTATCTGGCTGTCATTGTCCTTTGTCTGAAATAAAAGAGCATCATATGACGATAATGAGCTTTTTTATTCTTCTCTGCACTGAACCAAAAGTAAGTTAACAATACAAGTGAGAATAACAACCTTATCAGCGATACCAAAAAATAAAATAAAACAAAACAAAAAAAAATCATATATAAAGGGAAACGCTCTTTGATTTAAGAAACCACAGAACTTTCTGGACGACTCAATATGTTTTCTCAAGTAATAACAGGAAAAGGAAATCTAAAACATTAAGATAACATCAACAACATTCCTCATAATGATGATTTGAATAATAATGAAGTGATCACAATAATGTGTTGAATAATTGCATCAATTAAAAATAAACGTATGATAAAGCTTTAACTGGTTTAAGACAAAATTATCTAAAATTATAAACATGTTTGAAACACGTCGTCCACGATATCTGTAAAGGAAATGTGCTGTTTCATTTGTTTAAATCCTTTTACACATATTTTAATTGCCATGAGTTACAATTCCTTCACTGCATTTTACCTCCATGCGGAGTAGTTTCAGGTACGAGCAGATTTTACTGCTCGAAAATTTCTAACTGTAAGTTTTACGTACTATTGGAAAAGAAACTTTCTTTATCTTAATATATCATTTATCTGTGCCAATTTCATGTACCTCAGTTTTATAATTAGTAATACTAATTTATATTACAGGGATTTTGAATACTATTCTGTCATGGAAAGCATTTGTACCCATAAGCCGCTTAACGTTCGTTGTTTATTTGCTGCATCCTATAATACAAATAGTTTTCATAGGAAACAAAACAACCCTTATTCAGTCAGACCATTTCATAGTAGTGAGTACGCTTAGTTTCTTACTTTTTAATAGCAGGAGTTTAAATATCATGCAGATAAATTAAAGACACACTTTTTTTTCTCTCTAACTCAGCAGCCAAACAGAAAAAATATTTAGTAAATACTTATTTCATAATACTAAATTTTTAATCTAGACTTGGGTTTTAAGAATTTATCGAATTTACTCGTGCGTGCTTTCTTGATGTAACTGGTAACACATCCAGTTGGCAGCTGGAAGATCCGTGGTTCAAATCTCGGAGAGAACATAGCTGATTTTTCGTGTTCTCTTTTCCGAAATATTCTTGATGTCTTTAAAGTGGCTCCTAAACATGAATAAGTTAAACGGTAGTTCGTCGCAATCTATCTTCTAGGTGTCACCCGTTTCAAATTTACCCTTTAAGAGAGGAGAATGTAAGGTATTATCACATTTCTCTATATTGGTCACACGTGTTATGTAGTAGTACGCCCAGCTAGCAATAGGAAGACCCGTGGTTCGAATACCGCAAGAGTTCAGTTGGTTGTCTTTTCCTGGTCCTTCAGCGGGCTTTGCAAAGTCTATGTTCCATCGTTTGCCAAAGAAAAACATAAAAAAAAAATCTGAGTATTTTTATACTAGTATGAGCTTTATGATAATTCGCAACAGTCTTTGAGATAATACGGTCACAAATACTTCTATAGCACGTAAGCTTTTGCGTAAAAGATATGTTAAAAGCTCTTTAAAAAAGTTTTATTTTAGTATCAATTAATATAAGCTTATTGTGATGGAAGAAATGTTGAACTTTATAAACAGAATATTATTCATGATGTATCAAGAAGGAGTTGCGTGAAAATTTATTTTATGTTATGACTAAAGCTGAATCAAAGAAAAGTGAATTTTGAGATTCCTTCTATAAGCTAAATATATTTGGAAAGAACTCAGCATAATGTTCACAGCATCACGTGATGGAATGGACAGAAAACAAGGTGCAAAATTTGGAGAAAATATAGCACGCTCCTAATGCAGTATAAAGCATAAAATAACAAAAAAATTAGATATTAAAAGAGCATAAACATTTTATTTATATTGTATTAAGATCAGAATTTTCATCATCTATTAAAATGAGAAAGGTTTGGTACTTGCGTATTAATGCAAACACAATGGCACAATTTTTTGATTTTGTAAAGATGGAATGATAAAATTTACTTTCGGGTGTAAGTTGGTTTTAGCGACTTTTTTCTTTATAAAAAAAATTCCCAGTCTATCGATATTTATTGTAACCGGCTAATAATACTTTCGTTTTGATTTGAAATATTCATATAAAGCAGTGTTTTGAATTTTATAGGTTTTATAATTAATTACATATTTAAACATGCTTATCATTTTATGTGTAACATCACGTTCTGTGCGTAATTCTATAAAAATTTTGTAAATTTGCAAGCACTATCAACATACGAAAAGAAAACAAACGTTAGAAATTTAAAATACAAATTTTTATTAAATAAGTATTACGTGATACATTACAAAATAAAACACTTACTTTTTTCGCCAAATCTTTCTGTAATTTTTTGTGCTGTTCTTGTCTCCAAGTACAAAGTGATCTGTTTACACTAAAAACGTCAAATAATTACTGAGATATGGCATCGCGTAAATTCCCTTAACATTGGCTATTTTCTAGAAGGATCTCCCCATTGTCTCCTTTAGAGTTTTCTGTGTTCCTGAAGAAATTTTACCTAAGTTTTTCCATCACTGGCAAATTCCACAAGCGCATATTTTAAAATTAAGTTTAAGGTATAAAATGTTACGATTTGTTTAAAACATCATTAGAATAGGCCCACCAGCGGCTGAGCGGCAAAGACGCTGAACACTGGTAGTTCGGTCCCAGGTTCGAATCCCGCGAACGGGCTGGCTGCATGGGCGTTTTCGTGGTTTTCCCCATGTGTAACGTGTATACGAGCCAGTTTCCCTTAGAAAGTCCTCAACGAAGGCATCCCTCCCCTTAGGCAGATAGCCCTCGTGTGCTTTGCCATAATTGAGCAACCCATAACCCATCATTAGAATATAACAAAAAGAACGCATACGAAAATGGCGACATTGTTTGACTGGAGGAATGTTATGAGCATGGTTGCCAAAGTTTGACACAGTCTGAAAATTTGGAGACATCTACTAAAGTGTTGCGATAACACGTAAGTATTAAAGTTCTTACAGATTAGGTGGTTATAAGAAAATTCTACTTCACTAAACCAGTTTTGTTAAAATGAAATTTCTGTAATTTACAGAAATGTTCATGGTTGGCATGTTGTAGGGTAATTGTTCTAAGATTACAAAGCAAGTATCTCCTTAGAAACTATAATAATTAACTTAGTTTAGTTTAAGTCTTTGCTACCACATAAAATATTATGCCATTTTGTACATGAGTTTTAAATATGCTTTTCAAAATATGCCCAGACTGGTAAACTGAACTATTATTTAAAATAGTATCGATCACTGGTGCAAATAATTCTGCAGTTAGATTAAAAACAAAATTTAAGACTAAACTTAAAAAACATCAGTTGAAGTTACATACAATTTAAATTTATTGCCTTGGATGCATTTAAATAAGAAAGATTTTAAAATTATGACATGTTTTTAGTAAATTTCAGACTGCAGAAAGATATTTGTGTAATCCAAAGGAATTTGAAATTAAAGTGATTTCAAGGGAAGAAAAGGATTTTTTTTTTTTTATTTATTTATGAAAGGAAGAAAAGGATTTTTTTTTTTTTTTTTTTTACAGAAAATAAGTCGGAAAAATTCGAAGACTTTATTTTTGAAAAATTAATGTTAGTAACCGGCTAATAATACCTTCATTTTGATTTGAAATATTCATATCAAGCAGTTTCTTGAATTGTATAGGTTTTATAATTAATTACATATTTAAACATGCTTATCATTCTATGTGTAACATCACGCTCTGCACGCGTTTCTATAAAAATGTTTGTACAAATATTCAGCTCGCCCACCAGCGGCCGAGCGGTTAAAGCCGCTAAAACACTGGTAGTTCGAGTCCCGCCGAACGGGTTGGCTTACATGTGCGTTTTCGGGGTTTTCCCCATGTGTAACGTGGATATGAGCTAGTCTCCCTTAAAAACGGGCATCCCTCCCTATCCGCGTGGTGCCTAAAGGCGGAGCACGTTATAAGGAAAAAAAAAAATGTTCAGCTCTTAATTTTAGTTACGTTTATTGTTCAATAATTCTATAAAAATTTAAAAGGAGTCTAATCAGAAATTTTTATAGAATTCTTTTTAATTAACTAGGTGTTTCGGATATAAATTCTATTGCTACAAAATCTTTTTAACGATTATAAGGCATTTTCTCCCTAGTTTTCGCATGCTTTTGTGGTGCAACTGGAAGGACGTCTGACGTGTATTCTGGAGGTCCGGAGTTCGAATCCCGAAAAACATTACGGATTTCTTCAGTTTCCTGACTTTGAGAAATTCTATAAGAACTTACACCTTGAAAATCTTTTATAACTAATAGAGCTTGCTTATTTTTTATTTATTTAAAATGTTGTTTAAATATGTAGAGGAAGTTCCTGATCGAACATGTTGGAATTAACGAAATTCTGCCTTTTAAAAAAAGTTTGTTTAATATAGAACTAAGGAAAATTTACTTTTTGTTTTGGTTATCTGAACAGTAAATCGCACGAAGGCTGTCTCGTAAATTGAGAGAAGCCTTCGAAGAGGGCGTTCTAAAGGAAATTAGTTCTTACTCACATTATACATGAGGAACACCACGAAAACCAACATTGTAGCCGGTCCGTTTCTTTGAGATTCAAATCCCAGTATTCAGTGGTTTTAGTTACTTTGACATTGGTGAGGCACTTTTCGTTTTGAACAGTGATTCAATTTAAATAGCCAAATATATTTATTGCCAGAGATAAACTGCTTGAAAATACAGGTAAATAATTAATAGACGTTTCTGCGGACTATAATCTGCATTATTTCTTTTTCTTTTGTTTTTTAAGCTGACATTGAATTAATATCGATTTTAAATTAATAAGGGTAAACACCCTGGATGTCATCTCCGGGATTATCCTAATAATTCGGTAACTGATTGTTCACATAACTAACTTTCTTATTTAATTCTGCGTTGAAAACTGATTTCATTTGGATGAAAATTGATTGAAATATTATTATATTTTTAGTTTTGGCTTCTTTAAGATATTTAAACTTGATTTTAAGAGGTGTGGTGTTTCTTTGGACACCTTCTTGTGTCTTTTGTATTAGGAGTTATCTTCAGCATGATAACTGAAGCTCCTTTTTTGAACTTAGAGAAGATTTTACTCTCTCGTCCTGAAAGTGACATGGAAGTAAAGACTGCAGATGTTCACTGCAGATGCAAATGCATGTATAAGAATGGACCAGCTGCGATGAAGAATACAGAAGCATGTGATGAATTCACTGTACTGAAAAAGAAAAGATGGTAAGACTTAAAATATTTATTAAAAACAAAGGAATGGACTATCAAAAACTTAGTCACAAAATCTATAACTGAAATTTTGAAAAAGTAAGGTATACGTGCACAAAACCCGAAGCCTATCTCATGTAATTTCAATGCAAAACCCGCCACATCGATTACATCCTTTTCATAATTAACATAAAAGAAATTCTAAATGTGTTCAAAATGTTTATTATTGAAAAGTATTTCCTTTAAATATTTTTCCAATTAATCACCTACAGAAAAAATAAACACTTTAAAATAAAATAGAAGTTTTATTTTATAAAACTATTTTTGTAAAATTTACGATTAAACCAACTATTAAAACACTGTTTGAAACACATAAGTATTAGGCTGTCAATAATTAATTTAAAACTCTATTAAAGCGTTTTATTAAAGCTCTATTCAAGTGTGCTAAAAAGTCCATTAAAGTGTTTCTGTGATCTTTGGGCAAATTACATTCTGTGCAGTCAAGAAAAAAATTTCCATTGGAGCATATGTGTATGTACATTTGTTCTAATTTGTTTCTCTGACTGTACAAATTATATAGTATGCATAGTTCTTTCTCTGCGTTAATATTGTTGTGTGCTATCAGTTCATTCATATCCGTTCTAAATGATCACTTTCAATAATAGAAAAAATTAGAAATAACTCATAAAAATAATTACAAACAGCAATTCAAACAGCTTAAGTAAAATGCAGATATAAACAATTTCTTCTTGGTGAGCAAGAAATATCGGCAATTGCCGAAATCACTTGCAGAGTAAATTCACAATTCAGCTAAACCTGCCAGTTAAATAACAACTAAAATAACAATAACAACAGCTGCTCGTCCAACTCTGATACCTCTGAGGTTTCCTGGTACACAAAGAAATGTAACTTTTCGCTCTTGCCAGATGCCTAACGGAACCTCTTAACGGCCTGACAGAGTGAGAAATCCAAAAATTGCATTTCTCAGTTCATATGAAGAGCGGCCGAGTGGTAAAGTTGCTGAACACTGGGTTCCATTTAAGAAGAATGGGCCAGCTGCAAGTGCGTTTTTGTGGTTTTTCCCATGTGTATACGAGCCAGTTTCCCTTAGAAAGTTCTCCACGAAGGCATCTCTCCCCATAGACAGACAGCCATGCCATAATTAAATTAACCCAAAACCAAATCGTTCGGATGAAACTGGAGATGTAGAAGTAGAAAGAGGCATACCTTTGCAGCAGCGATTGACTGTCAGTGCAAAATAGTTAAGAAAGGAGGTGAAGCCATCTCAGGTTTTAGGCATGGCGAAATTCAGACTGATTTGATGGCCGTCAGTTACTAACGATATGTCACGCAAAAGATCGAATACGTCTGTCTTCATGCTGTACTTAGTACGCAAGAAGGTTTGCAAACTCTGCTATATTATTGCCTCCAGTTTTGTTACAAAATTTCCTATCCATTTTGTGAAGACAGTCAGTTACATATTCGACCTTCAAATCAGAATGCAAGCTTCTACTTTTAATGAAAGAAGAAGCTACTGGAATTGTTCCTAGAACTTATTTACTTTTGAATAGTTGGGAGATGCATAGGTGAATATTGGTTAGATAACAGGTGTGTAAGTATGTCTTTTTCTGGTAAGCGCGAGCATAGGATTTTTCAACAAAGGAAAACGCCTTATTGCAGCTCTCATCGCTTACGTTGCTAATATGCGTTGACCTGTTGAGGGTAACCCCGCGGTATTTAACAATATTTTCCCAGGGTACCTGCTGGCCAAATAAGATGACCTTATTTTTGATTTCATCTAAATCTGAAATTTTTTATTGATCAAATCGGAGATCGTTTTGGCTGAATATTTCATGTTCCAAGTACTGCATCATTGTTTTATTTCGAGGATTGTTTGCTGCAGCTTGGCAACCGATTGATAGGTCTTCTGAGTTTTGCCTATAGTGTTACAAGCGAAGGAAAAGTTGGGGAAATCTTAGTAATAACCATAGTAATCATAGTGAGTAGAAAGTAAATAATATAGAAGATCTTTATCCTAGTATGGATTCTTACAGAATCCTTGCGAACATAATCTTGACACTGGCAGCGGCATCTCCATGTTTCACAGTAAAAGTTATATTTCCTAGGAAAGATTTTAAAAGGATTAAGCTTTCTCCTGACAGTGTCATGCTGATAAGTTTGAAAGTAAATTCTGTATACTAGCAGCTGTCAAAAGCCTTGGCCACGTCTAGCATCAGTATTGCTATATGCAAGGCAGAACGGGTGAGTTCTATAATGGGTACAAGTTGGATGGCCGTTGAAAGATCTTTGCAGGAACCGCGTTGTTGAAAAGGGATGCAGCCTAATTGGGCTTTGAATCTTTTGTAGTTAAATTTCTCTAGAATTTTGTTAAGTGTCAAGTTCAAACTAGTATATCTGTAACTCGCTGCATTTTTCATGGGACTTACCAAGTTTCTGAGTGAAGAAGATAAGTGTATATTTCACATAACACATTTGTTATGTATGTAGATATCCAGGGCCGGGAAGATGGTGAGGTACTTGCCTCAGGTGAACAAGTAGAAAGGGCACCAAATTAGCTATTCGATCAAAAATTCAGAAATTTATTTTTAAAACTTAAGATTTTTAACTTTTAACTTCGGAATACATCAGTGAACCTGTGTCAGAATGTGTGACAGCATCATGAGCAACTGTGTCAGATTAATAGATACGTATACATAAAAGACGAATCCATATTTATTGAAGAAAACTCATAGAAACAAAAGAAAAAGTTGGTAGTGGTTTAGCAAATGAAATTACTTATAAGTTAGAAGAGAATGGCCTCGATATTCAAAATGTTGGAGGACAAGGTTATGATAACGGGGCCAATATGTCTGGATTGTATAAAGGCTTGCAAGCCATTATTTGCCAAAGAAATGATCAAGTTACATATATTCCTTGTTAGGCTCATAGTTTAAATTTAGTATGCAAAAATGCCGCATCAACAAATTCAAGTATGTTAATATTTTTTGGCATTGTACAAAGGATTTATAATTTTTTTGTATCTTCAACGAGTAGATGGGATGCACTTATGCCCGTTTTGAAAACAACATTAAAAGGCCGTACAGATACACGATGGTCATCAAGAGTAAATGCTGTTAAAGAATTAGATCTACAAATAGCAGAAGTACATATATTATTGAAAGATATGGCATTAAATCACAAATCTTTGCAATGGGCTGAAAATAACATCCTTTTGAAACAAATCAATTTAAAATTTTTATGTTTGTTATCTGCATGAAATTTAATACTGCAAGAAATTGAAAAAGTAAATAAAGCCTTGCAGTCAAAAGCTATAACTGTCTATAAAGCAGCGCGCTTAATAGACTGATGTCTATTAAGACGGACTATGTCTTTCATTACAGGTAGCGAATCACCTTATATATATATATATATATATATATACATACGTACGTATAAGTAGAACAGTCAGTTCTAGACGTAATGTTCTAGTTATATGTATATGTAAGTAGAATGGAAAAACAAATTATAATTTATTATATAATATCAGACAACTGATCCCATGACTCTCATGGAAAAATTTTTACTGAATGAATTACATAATTATAATAAGAACAAAGCTTTATTGTTACTAAAATGCTAACGAATATTTTATTGAAGGTTTCCTATGTCAGTTTGTCTTCCTATTAAATTCAAAATTACATTTCATTAATTTAAGAATTTCCCTGCTGTTCTATAACTACACTATCAAAATCATTCTTGTTCTCTTTAATGTAATAATCCTTTACAACAGAAGATAGCATAAAATACTTTTAATTGTTAAATTTCTGCTTACGGGATATAACTTTATATTTTAACATAAACAGTCAGTAGGGATTTCAAAATGATTAATTCGGTTGTAATGTGCTCACGAAGATTTAATATTAATTTTTTATTATCTATGATGAATAATCTTGAAATTTTGGTACCTCAGAGTGATTAAACGTGTATAGAAAATACTACTCCTTCCAGAGAATAGTTAATTTTTTAATTTATTTATTTTGATCTCGAATTTCTGTCATCCGGAGCATTTTAATGAAGATAGAAAAATTACGCTAAGTAAAAAAGAGTGGCTTCTGTAGTCTTTTTTGAGGTTTATTTCAAAATATTGCTAAAACTATTTTATATTTCTCTTCACAATGTGCAACATTCTCAACTACCGAAAGTAGTGAAGTAGTTTTTTCACTGCGTTCAAAACCTAGCGTCAATTGGTGTGTACGTGATACTGAGCATCACACTAGGTGTGCGTACGTGATGTCCAGTATCACCTTGTCCTCTACCAAACCTAACCTTATCCTCAAGTTGAATAGGTGTCAGTCACGCGAACTAATCGAAGTTCGTCCGTTACAAAGTTCCTTTCTTGTTATTCAGAACACCACGGTGTCCACAGTTTAATGCACGTCAATCACAAGGTTTAACAATGGCCGGTGCTTAACAGAAACTCTTTGTTCGTACACATAAATACTACCGTGTTTCATGTTAAATGCCTGTCTGTCATACTGATTAACGAAAGATGCTGTGTTAGAAGACCTATTCTTTTACTTCAATAAATATCAGGACATCGTGAGTTGAATCCCATTGGTCTTAAAGACTAACTCTCCGAACGAAACGAAATCAAAGTGCTTCAAGACAGCCCCATGGAGCAATTTCCAAACAGCGAGTAATAAAGACTGCAACGAGGACATCATTCCACCTAATAAATCAATTGTTGCTTAAATCTAAGTCAAGTATGCACCCCATGGCGCATTTTTTGTTACTTCGAGGTTGCAAGGTGAGTATTTCTTAACTAATGTCTCACGTTTGAAAGGTTACATCAGAAGTTTTTAATAAATTAGTAAAACCTTTATTTTAGGTAAAAAGGAGCCAAATAACCTTTAAAAAAGAAATTAATAATCAAAATGAGATATCGTTATCATTTTATCTCGTTGTTTGACCAGTGTATTAATATTCAATTTACAACGGCAAATTTAAAAGCCGAAAAGATCTGAAAGCTTCAGATTTTACATTACATCCAAAGGAGCGTTTTTTTAACGTTTTGTGTGCTATCTTTATTTTTTAACTATCATGTTCTTCTCACTTAAATTATAAAATTCAATTCAACAACAATATCGCAAAATAATTTTAAAATGAGCGTATTTTTAGAAATTCCGATACACAGTCTCGTGAGCTGGCGATAAAAATGCTTTTTTTTTCGTACAATGTTGCCATTCCTCGCTTTGAAATCGTTGAGGTTGTTAATTAAAAATTCTTTAATGTCTGACAAAATATGAAACAGATAATAAAACAAATTCCAAATTAGGCCTTCCAGATGCCCATATTCGGAGGAGGATTACGTTATTCAACATTCGATGGCTCTAGGTACCGTTGTTTTATCACAATGCGAGAAACATACATACATTTATGCAGATTCTTCGTTATTTAATTTCTTTAAATATAATACAGCGCTTTAATATTTGGTGGCAACAGTTTGAAAATGGTATCAACGCAGAAAGTGAATCAAAGCAAAATACCAAAACGAAATTAATACTCCCTTTGGGCTAAAAACTCATTTAAATATATGGATGAAAGAGACAACGTAGCTAATAACACTACCCATTGCATAAAACATTTTACTAATATAAAAAAAATATGCTAAATTTTGTTTCTAAAATTTTGAAGCATTTATAGCTGAGATTTGGCATTCCCATAAATCATATCTAATGTACATTTCGAAGGAATTTGGCTAGTATTAAGTCATAAGTGAAATATTTCTCGGACTGCTATTTCCGCAGAACGGGGATAAAAAATATCATCAAATAATTACTTCAGAAAACTGATTGAGCGAACTACTATTAAATTCATGTTGTAATCAAAAACGAATTGCGTCATATCGTTATAGAAGTCGGTTCTCGATGTAATATCAGCTTACGTAATCTTAAAAATATTCGAATTTCATCACTGTTACGATAATCATTAATCGGTCAAGGTAGAGATCATTAACCTTTTATTCTAAAGTTATTTTTGCAATGTTTGCTTCATTGAAATATTTTAGAGACTTTTATATGCCTATGAGGAATATTATATTTTAGGAATTCCAAAGCTAATATTGTGAAGTTAAAATTTGCGAAATGTATCATTTAATTGCATAGAAGTGAATTTTTTAAATATTAGATGCCTGTATTTAAGGAGTTTATGTACGAAAATTTCTCCGAATTAAATTCTTGGTGAATTTTAATGAAATCTGCAAAAATAGTAATTTATTTAAAGGAGTGTAATTCATGTCTTTTGATATACGTCGATAGCTTTTTTGAAATAAAGATTTCTAGGAATAAAAGTCTACATTTTTTAAACATGTCTCATCCTTTTTACAACAGCTTCTGTGATAAATTAAAAACTTGCTTATATAAATTATTTAGCTAATAACAACTTACTATACACTTTACTATAATAAGTTATATAAAATCTTTCATAGTGATCACACAAAACTTAATTCTTCAGATTTGTAAAGCACTTTTCGAGTGTCAAAGGTGTACATAACAATTTATCTAAAATGCTTCTAATAATTAATACAAAAACTTTAGTTTCTCATTTGTTTTTAAGTTTTAGCTTACACAGATACTGCCTAACAATAATAACAACGAATATTTAATTCAGAAAGTTAATTTCTAATGTAAATGCAAGGGCAAAATCTTGAGCGGAGCAAGTAGACAGTCGACGACTAACTGCCTAAAAAAAAAAAAAAAAGTCATTAAGTTTTAAGCATTAATTAGGGGCATAACTTAAAAACTTAAACGATTTAGATTACTTAAATACAGCAAATTACACAAAATCTAATTACTTAAGAATAAGGTCTTCGTGTAGGATTTTCTGAGAGAAACTGGCCCTCACCCGCATTCGCGTTACGCACGACGAAAACGACAAAAATTAACTATGCACGCAGCATTTCATTTGGGCTCGAGACCGAATCTAACTACCAGTGTTTAGCGGTCTTAACCACTCGCCACTGGCCCACCAGCGGCCGAGCGGTAAAGACGCTGAACACTGGTAGTTCGGTCCGAGGTTCGAATTTCGCGAACGGGCTGGCTGCATGGGCGCTTTCGTGGTTTTCCCCATGTGTAACGTGTATACGAGCCAGTTTCCCTTAGAAAGTCCTCCACGAAGGCATCCCTCCCTTTAGCAGATAGCCCTCGTGTGCTTTGCCATAATTGAATAACCTGGCCACTCGTCAGATCTCAGTCGCTTGTACGATTCTTCTTTTTGTTTAACATGAACGTTTAGAAACCTAGTGAGCTGTTTAGCGACTTATCGCTGAGTTAAAACAACTAAAACGTACACTCGAGAAGAGTCAAAATCCCCTTTATTTTACTCAAATAAGAATAACAGTCGGCTCCTTTCTCAGGCTTATAATAAAGCCTCCACTCGGGCTTTAAATCATAATAAGAAATAAGAAACTAAGCTATAACTAAAACGAGATTTAGCCGAAGCTAAACACAAGTATCTAATGTAGAATTTAAACTAACCGGTGAATATTAAAAGGCACGTAATAATACGGCCGAGCGTAACAGCTTCAAGAGAGACTTAGCCCGAAGGCAAACACGCGCTACTCAGGATTCCTAGCATTCTCTCACGAAGTAAAGTTGAATCTTCCTTAAAATACTTCTACTTCATTTGCATTCAACGCGATACTAAAAACTCATTCTCGTAGACTGTTGTAAGTGGAAACCCGAATTAATAGAAAAGGTTCTGAAATTAAAATAACTGTAATAAAATTAAAATATATCTTATACGCTTATCTTATACGCTTGAAAAATGAATCCCCGGCTAACTTCTTTTATGTGTTTTTCAAAATCGCCACCGTTTATGTTCAGTAACATCACTTGTAATGGGAAAAGAGTGACCTATGCAGTTTTCGATCGTTTCCATTTTCTATTTTCCAGATGTTTTATAGAAGAGACTACATTGTAATCTTCAGATTTTTTTCATAATCTTAAAAAGCTATCGGCATGTCATATGCTGAACATCCCTGGTACTAGTTCCTAACACGGTTGCACTTTGTATAGATATATACTAATTAATTTTACCCTTCGCAGATTTATCACTTGCTTCAGCCACAATTACCACATTGTTTGCATTCAATAAAATGCTTAACATTTTCAAACAAAATATTCCAATATCATTAAATGCAAACGCAGTGATCCTAGTATTTACGAGTATACATGCATCACTATACATAACTCTGTAGAGATACTGTAGTTTTTCAGAGCAGAAAACAAGAGAAATCGGTTAACCTTTGCCGGGATCTTCCACTTGGCTACCAATTACACCACTAGAGCAACGCACGGGGCAAAGCGATGATTTCTTGTTCTCTCTCCAACTTTTCTAGCTTAAAAAGAGACTGGGAGGGGGAAGAGGATAAGATCCAGTCAATCAAATCTAGGTATTGACGAACCACGTGCTACTACAGTCGAGTGCCACTGTAGAGACATCAGGTTTCTGGAGAATGACACTTTAAAAATGAACTATATTCTTCCCGGTATTCGAACCATGATTCTTTCAGTTACTCGCAGGACCTGCTACTAGTATTACCACAAGAGGAGGTAATACATCAACTCGTTAAACACAGTTGTTTGCACAAGGTAACATATATTCTTTAGGACAATTAGACTACGTTTGTTCTTGGTGCGGTCATTAAAAATAACAGAAACAACCAAGAATTAGCACATCTTTTTAATGTTTATCTATTTTCCACATTAACTGTGTTTAGAGAAACAGAAATGTAGTATCAATTTCAAACAAAGTTTGCTTAATCCTTTCAAGGTTTTCTCGCTTCTTTATTAAAATTATAATTATCTTGAAATTATAATTTAGGTCTTTCAAGAGAGAAAAAAAAAAGAAGGGCAAATATGTTCACTTAAAAGTTTTAATGAAATTAATTAATTTAGAAAAATAATTGCTGTTATTTTGTGAGTTAGCTAAAAGTAAATTATAATCTTAGTTATTTAAAACTTTTAATTAAAATTATAAATATATATGTTTCACCATGAGCGACCGAACAAATTGTTTTGCATACGCTGCTAAAATTTTAGACTATGTTGTAGAAGATAATATCAACGATAAACTAGATGCCTCTAAGAATTAAATTAGAGGTTCTTCTTAATTCTTATCTTACCAAGAAATCGGTTTGAAGCAAGAAAAAATAAAAATAAGCTTATCAAAAATTCTTGCCTTCCCTCTTTGCATGCCGTTATGATATAAACGGTAAAATCTCCGACCCGTAACCAGAACATACCTTGTTCAAATCTCGGCAAGGGCAGAGATGATTTCGATTTTACTACAGAAATAGTTTCAAGTACACCAATTTGTACATCTTAAAACAATTAGAATTCAGAGTCAGTTCACACAAAATTCAAAATATACCTGCTGGAAGTAATATTCCATATCGTTATAATTCTAATTAGTGTACTAATATTCTTCCTTAACTCACGTGGCTTCGACTTTAAATGACCGCTGTGATAAGGTGCTCATGTCAGAATTTCGAGGGAATACCTGCAGAAATGGAATATCTGAACCCTATCCCAGAATCTCTTGCAAACTCAATTAGTTTTAAGCAGCTTTTTTTTTAATTTGTGAGTGTTTTGTGTCGTCTTCTTATATAAGGTCTCCTCCCTTCTAGCATGCTTTTGTGGTGTAATAGTAGCACACTCGGCGCGTATTCGAGAGATGCAGTTTCGAGTCCTGGCGAGGGCACTGCACATTTTCCACTTCTCCTGCTTCAAAATAAACTAACGATTCTACAGTTGGAGTTGGAAGTTGAGTTGTAAGAATTAGAATATTTATAGAAATAATTGTGCGCATTCTTTATAAAAACTATTAACACAGCAAATATTGAAAATACTAAAAAAATAAGTGTGCATATAAAGGAAACATGCTGAGAATTAAATTTACGAGTACATTGTTCAAATTTTTGTTTCTAACCAATCATATAGCATCCGTCTTCCATATAGTAGGAAACCAAAATGAAGACGTCCTAGAATTTATCACCAACAATCAGTAAGCAATGTTAAATTTTCATACCTATTATACCTTTTTTGTCGAAAATATTAAATAGCGTACTGCACAAATTTATGACAAAGCATTTATCATAAATCTTTTAATATTTTGGTTTAAGATATTTAAAGCACGAGTTTTTTAATATACAGTCATTAGAGAAAGTGGTAAATTTGCCTGATTATTACCACTTAAAATTGATGCTAATCATTATATATATCAATAACTTGAGTTATTATTTATTGCAAAGACAACTGCGACTTGAAAATGTTTTTGCAAAAAGAAACATCTTAGTAACTAGCAAAACAAAGTTTAAGAAGATTGCACAGAAATTTGCTTCTTTTGCGATTTTATAATCAGGAGAAAAAGTCTTTTGAGTTTTAATTCCATAAATGAGGCCTCTTAATAATTAATCAAAGACATTTTGACTGTGATGAATATGCTCTTACAACATCCCGGTTTAATATTCTACAATCTGTCTCTGCTATCAAAATTTTAATTTCGTACATCAGGTTCTTAACTCTAAGGTCAGTGACATCAGAAAGCTCGTGACAGGCCTCATAAGGGACCCAAATACTCAGAAACATATTCATAAAAAACTAGCTCTTCTGGTTAAGAAATTCGATAACGTAAGAAGTCATAAGCGAAGTTCACATTGAATATGAAAAGGACTGAAAACGAAAGTGAAACTTCATTTTTGTGTGTTACCTTCATCATGTATGATATTATTATGCAGCTGTATGAATTTGTCTTTCAGACTATGAGAATCTTTGCGCTATGATGTGATGTTAGCAGAAAACAAAAGTAAACTCATTTATCCTATTAAAGAAGGCACCAATACTATACAGTATTACGCCACTGATACAGAGTTATTTCACGTACTTCGTGAAACTCATTTGGCTATTGGACACGGAGGACGTGATAGAATGTTGAAAGAGCGTTCAACCAAATGCAAAAACGTCACACGGAATGATATTCAGCTGTACAACCACCTTTGGGAGCACTACCAGAAAAAAAAATTGGCAACTGGACGCGGAGGACGTGACAGAATGTTGAAAGAACGTTCAACCAAATACGAAAACGTTATACGGAATGATATTGAGATGTACATCCATCTTTGGGAATACTGCCAGAAAAAAAAAGATGTCAAAAAGGGCACTGTTCTGAAACCTATGACGTTGTCTGAATTTCATTCCCGTTGTCAGGTAGATCTTATTAATTCACAGTCTAAGCCAGATAGACAATATAAATTTATTATGGTACCAAGATCATCTTACTGATTCTTTTTAGGTATTTTGAATAAAAGTTTTAGAACGGCAGTTTATCATTATTTTTTCAAAAATAACTGCGGTTTTGACGAATGAACGTCTTTTAAATAATAGCATTATCCTGACTTTTTTCCAGATTTCCTAAACAGCACTTGTCATTGCCTAGCTATAATATAAAATGCCTAGGTAGAGTATATAATAATTTTTAATTTCATACTTTGCCTAAAATTGCCTGGTATTCTACGGAATTCCGGCATTTCATACACTGCCGCTAACATATATAACAAATGAAAAAAAAGCATTCATAGGTTAGTAACAGCTGCTATAAAACAGCTTTAATGTATAATAATTAGCAATGAAGACTAAGACTACAAGAAATATGTTTATAGATTTATATGGACCACACTGAAGAATGATATGTACTGCTGGCAATTAAAACTGCTGCAGCATGCTTGAAATATACGATATGTAAACGCGATTATCATTTTATGTCATGCACATATTACAGGCAGGAGTGACGACACTATGAAGGAAAATAAAAAAATGGCTAGAAATGCCGAATTCTTCTTCAAAAGTCGCATTTACGCTTTAATTTTTTGGTTTGGAACTCGTGCTATGTTTTGAGTAACAAGAACGAACTCATGTCAGCACATCTTGGAATTCGATCGGAGAAAGACTGTAGGCTGCTGTTATTGCATCAGGCAGATGTTGCTCGGTTTGGTTGAGATCTAGCAATAGTTATGCGATTTTGCAGACGTTGTGTCTAGGAGAGCTATAGAGAGCTTCATGATGAATTTTAGCAATTTCTACTTGCCAGTACCCGAGACGACAGACATCTTACTCGAGTTACTGTTAGGATACAGGCATATCATGTACATTCAGTCAGGAAATTGGGAGTTTTTCACAGCACCAAGTATCAGTATGTATGGTGCGACAACGTCTGGAATGTTTGAGTTGTCAGTAGCGCAACCATGGCTTTGGCGTTCCTTGACACTACAGCTCAGGAATTAGTGCGTACTCTGGTGGGTTCAATGACTTACATGTACGTATATATGCGCGTATATATATGCGCGTATATATGCGCGTATATATGCTTTTTTAAAGACATCACAAAAATATTCTAGCCTTTATTAAGCATTGGTATGTTTTAATGCGCTTTTATTAATATTCTTCAGCAACTATTAATAAAATGCATTTAAAATATTAACGCTATAAAATATTTTTTTTGCTACGTATGGGCAAGAATGTGGCAGGAAACAGGTGGACAGGAAATACTGATGCGTTGCATTTTTATCAATCTTCCTTTGCCAAGCTTTATAATTTTTTTTACAAAGATACGTCATAACAGCAGGGATAAAGAATAGGAACGAAAACTTTTAAAACACTGGATTTGCGACTATTCTGTCATAGTTTAGAGACACTGGATCATAGTTTGGAACACTGGACTATTCTGTCATAGTTTAGAGAGATCATCAGCAAGGCAGTAGCTGATTATCTCAGGATGCTTTTATAACTACTATTACTGAATTGCAGGAATTCATATGTGAGTCTTAAATGAGAATAAACTCCTTGCACAATTGAAGAAAAAACGAATTACGTAAAAATTTTGATATTTTGTTAATAAACTGCTGGCGACTGTAAATGCAACACCCTGAAGGAAGCATGCAAATAAGATGAAATTTACAACATGCATTAGCGGAGGTGAAATATGCAAATGATTAGAATTTCAGCGCAGACGCACTCCACGCGCGACTGTGGCGCCACTTCAAAGCGCTATTTAAGGCTTGGAGTTTTCGACGATTTCAAGTTCGGCAATTGTGTTTTTTCTGTGTGTTTTTTTTTAAATGATCAATTACGCCTCGTAGTAAACAGCGATCATCGTTTGATCAAGTATCCGAGTTCGACAGAGGAAGGATAGTGGCCTACCGAGAGTGTGGATTATCTTTCAGGGAAATCGGTAGTCGTGTTGGACGAAATCAAACAAATGTAATGCGGATATGTGACCGTTGGTTGCACGAGGGTACGACGGACCGACGTGTTCGATCGCATCCACTTCAGTGCACCACTTCACGTGATAACAGGAACATTGTGCGCATGGCAGTGACGGATCGCTCAGTCACATCACGAACCATAGCACAGCACATTCAGTCTGTAACGCATCATCCGCATCATCCAGTGTCTGCGCGTACCATTCGACGCCGTTTACAGCAGAGTGGTCTGTCCGCAAGACGTCCATTGTTTCGTCTACCCTTGACGCAAAACCACAGACGTCTCCGCCGCCAATGATGGGATGATAGAAGGATGTGGACGGCAGAATGGAATGACATTGTCTTTACTGACGAGTCACGCTTCTGTCTGCAACACCACGGTTGTCGGATTCGAGTCTGGAGACACCGTGGAGAGAGGATGCTGAACTGCTGCGTTATGCACCGCTACACTGGTCCTGCACCGGGGATTATGGTACGGGGCGGTATTGAATATAACTCTCTCACTCCTCGAGCACGCATTGCCGGTACTTTAAGCAGCCAGCGCTACATCTCCGAGGTGTTGGAGCCAGTTGTCCTTCCTTACCTTCACGGCTTGCCCACAGCCATATTTCAACAGGATAATGTGCGACCACACGTGGCACGCATTGTCCAAGGGTTCTTCGTCAATCGCCAGATTGGATTGCTTCCCTGGCCGACTCGCTCTCCGGATCTTTCGCCGATATAAACATGCGATCCATGGTTGCCGAACGATTGACCCAGATTACATCCCAAGCTGCCGCACAAGATTAACTTTGACAACGTATGGAAGCTGCTTGGTCTGCTGTACCCCAAGAAAACATGCAAAGTCTCTTTGAGTCAATGCCGAAGCGTGTGGCAGCGGTGATCTCCAACAATGGCGGCTACACTGGTTACTGATTCTGGAAGGAACCACACTTCACAGAAGTCTATAAATTTAATCATTTGATACTTGGTCAACGTGTTATCTACTAAATAAATTTTGTTGTAATATCTCTTATCTTTCTTGGTGTCGCAATTTTGGGTGGCCAGCAGTGTAATATCAAATGCGGTAATAATAATGAAGGGGTTATAACATTTTAAGATATTTTGCAGAAAATATCAAAAAGAAGAAGTGAATGAGTGACTTGATGGCAGCATGCTAGAATTTGAAGGAATAACCAAATAGATGCTAAGAAACGTATCGATAAGTTTGGGCATTTTGCAAAAAGATAATAATGGCTTTCTCTCAGAAGTCTTTATTGCCTTTATGAAGGAAAGACATTCATTCTGTACACTGAAATTTTGGATTTAAGTTTAGTGATTAATAAGGAAGAAAAGTAGGCGAATCTAAATTCTTTCAATAATGAATCCTAAGAACAACTTTCTTCACAAGTTAATTTTTGTTGTGTATGTTAGAAATGAAGCCATTGATTATCTTCACAAAATTCCAGTTTTATTTTATTCGGGCTGAGTTGATATTGCTAATGCTGGATGCACATTTGAAAACAATTAATCGCATTTTAGTACACTCACTTCCAAAAGTTAAGCACAAAGATGTAAAATGAAAAAAAAAAAAAAAAAAAAAAAAAAAAAATACTGCTTTGATTGACACAAAATTCGGCAGGAAAGTAGCATATATATTTATGCATCAAACAAAATCAAAAATTATATACAAAAATGAAAACAATATTAAATTTTTGTAAGTTATCAGATAATGACATACTGGAGACTTAAACATAATTATGTATAAAGTGAAAATAAACAGCATAAAATGAAAAAAAAATACATTAATAGGGTATGCGATCCCCTATCATCAATATACAAAGTTTACACCTTGTGACCATGCTTTCAATTAGGTGGTCAACCACCGCAGAATTAAGCAATCGCCATTCTTCTTGTAGAGCAGTTTTTAGCTGAATAAGAGTGGCTAGAGGTGGGAAACGTGAAGATACAGCACGGCCGAGAGCATCCCAAAGATTTTCAATGGGATCAAGGTCGGGCGAATATGCTGGCCACGCCATAGGCGCAATCCCTTCACTCTCCAGGTAGTCATCTGTATGAGTCATCTGTATGTCAGCTGTATGGGGACGTGCGTTATCGTCCATTAAAACAAAAGCAGGGTCAACTGCTGCAACGTACAATCTCACAATTGGTTCTAGGACTTCATCTCGATACCGGACAGTCGTCAAAGAACCTCGTTTAAAGATGTGCAGGTCGGTGCTAATAAAATCCATGCCCACAAAATAATGCTTCGCCTCGGAATCTTCGGCGTACAGTAGCTGCAGATATCGCCTTACCAATGGACGCTGTAACCATAGATGTCACACGGGTGGAGGTCGCTCTGCGATTCCGCTTGGCTACAATAGCAATATATCGATCTTCCGCCGGGGTTGTAACCCTTGGGTGACCGGCTACTAGCCATCGGACAACTATCTGGGTGGTTTGGAATTGTTTCCACACACGTGAAATTACAGAATGATGAACGCCGAAGAAAAGAGCAACATCTGTGATCGAATGTCCTGCTTCAATGCGCCCCACAGCACGCCAGCGCTCAGAATCTTCCATTCGTCTTCTGGAAGATATAGAAACACGTATGCCTTGAAAACAAATTCTACGAAAGTTTTAAACACTTCTCTTACCTGCAACTTACAATCAACTTCTATAACCCTTCATAAAGTTGTAACTTCATAAATACTGCCTTTTTTGCATATTTCTTGACATGAAAGCGCGATTGGCTGTTAACATATTCGCATTCTTCCATCTACCTCTGCAGCGAATTGCATCCTCTTCAATTTTGATTGGCTCCCGGAAATTAGCATTTTCCTCTCCGTGCTTAGCTTTTGAAAGTGAGTGTTTATTAAGGAGAAGAGGAAAAGAGACTTTAACAGCATGGAAAAATTTTTGTCATAAAATACGTACTTCAATCTCTGTTATTTAGTGATTTTTCATTAGTCTAGCTCCAGTTCTGTAAAGCAGCAGGTATTTATTTTTAGATCTTAGACTTTTTTAATCGATTTTATTTAGAAAAATTCCTTTCAGAGCAAGAAACATTTGGAATTGCTGTCCCAAGACAAAGGAAATTTTAGAATAAACTTTCAAAGCAAACATTTTTCCAAGAATCGTCTTTCAAACCAGTGATAGAAGTAAAACTTGGAACGTATTCTCTCTTAGTGAAGAATTTTCCCTTATTTATGTCCTTGTGACCATGGTTTAATAGATATAAGCATTTTGCCTTCATAACTTCGATGCGGGTATAAAGGGTATAGCAAGAAAACGAAATTGTTGATATCTCATTGTGATTTCTTTGAATACTCTGTCCAGGTTATAATACTACTTCAGTTTCGAATGATAATTCAGCATCTCGGGATGCTTCATTTCTGCAATGATCGAACCTATAAAATGGCTTGACATTGGTTAATATAACATGGCTCAGCGTTGGTTAAGACGATTCGACCTAAGCACTGGAGTGTGATATCAGGTTTGATTGGCTTGGTTTGGTTTATGTGATTACGGAAAAGCCTCGAAGGCTATCTGCTTAAGGGAAGAGATGTCTTTGTGGAGGACTTACTGACTTACTTAAGGAGAACTGACTCGTATACATGGAGAAAACCACGGAAACGCCCATCCAGCCAGCCTGTTATCAGGATTCGAACCTCGGACCGAACTACCACTATTCAAGGACTTCACCGCTGATGGGCCTTTGATCCGAGGTCAAATTTCAATGAACAGACAGGCTGTATGAGGTTTTCGTGCAACGTATGAGTTTTTTGAATAACTCTTTGTAACATAGGGCATGTAAAGTGTTATCCCTCTTAAAATTACTTCTACTATTGTCTCACAAAAAAAATGTTTTCTTTTCGACTCCCTCTAGTTACGCTACTGACGTATATATGCAACTGAAATGAAGGTTTGCATAGGAGACAAATGCTCATTTTTAAATTTAAACTTTCAGAAAACATAAATTTAAGTAGCTAAAAATCCTCACAAAATTGTAGCTGAAAATCATCTAAACTTCAGTTGAATTAATTTTAGTAAGCACCAGAGGATTAAAGAAGATTTCTTATTTTAACTTTACTTCATATTTTAACGATGAGTGAAATCTGCTTCTCCAGAATATAAGGTAAATTTCGAAACGAGATTTTGTTGGAAAATTAGAACGTGTCTGTATTTGGACTCTAATTTGGGAGTATCAGATTGCTGGACTAATGTGCTGTGCAGTTATCAGAAGAGCACAAGGTAGTTGAACAGCTCAGTTTCTTACACTTCCATCACCATTACCAAATGCCAAGAAAGAAGATATCAAAAGACTAATAAATAAATTAGAAAGGAAAATGGAATTTTACCACAGATAATTTAGGGAAACTGATTATTCATTCCCTAAACTTGAGTTTAAAGTACTCAAATTGCTTGATTTGATAAGTCTGTAAGGTTATTTCTCCCGCCTTCTTCGCATGTCTTCGTGGTGTAATGGTCTGCATGCTCAACGCGTAACCGAGAGGTCCGTGGTTCGATTCCCGGCGAAGGCGTTGCTCATTTTTCATGTCTCCTGCTTCGAAATAACCTAATGTCTCTAAAACTGGCGCCCGAACTAAAAAGGTGGTGGATGATCATTCTCCACCACCGGGATTTGGCGACTGGGTCCCCAAAACCCCAGTCGCCCTTTAAAAGGGGGAGTATATAAGGTATTTCTTCCGCCTTCTTCGCATGGCTTCGTGGTGTAGTGGTCTGCATGCTCAACGCGTAATCGAGAGGTCCGTGGTTCGATTCCCGGCGAAGGCGTTGTTCATTTTTCATGTCTCCTGCTTCGAAATAACCTAATGTCTCTACAAGTCTGCTATTTCGATTATTATGTTACATTGCTATGCATTTTGATTTCATTATGATAAGAAAGATACTATCATAAGAGGAAAATTTTTCCTTGCCATAGAAACTTGGATAACTTTTCAGTAACTTTCAAATCCATCGAATCGATTCTAATATTGTAAATAAAAATTTTATCTAAATTTATACCGTTAAGGTATTTGCATGATTTACAGGATACCCTGATTTGCATGTTATTAAGTGTTACTTAAATGTTATTAAAGGTAACGCCATAATTCTTTACTGTCCACCAAAATCGCTGAGCACTGGTAGTTCTGACCTAGTTTCGAATCCAGCCGAACGGGTTGGCTGCATGGACGTTTTTGTGTTTTCCCCCTATGTTACATGTTACGTGTAAACGAGCCAGTTTCCCTTTGAAAGTCCTCCATGAAGACATCCCTCTCGATAGGCAGATAGCCCTTGTGTGCTTTGTCATAATAAACCAAACCAGCCTAAAAGTCTAAAACCAGAAGATTCAGTATCAAGTTATTTAATTATTATTATCAATTTTAAACTCTTTTGTTGTAGAGTCATTAAGAGTTTTGATGCTGGAAAAGTGAAAAATGAGCAGTGCCCTCGCCGGGACTCGAACCTGGACCTCTCGAATACGCGCTGTGCTAACCGTTACACCACGAAGGCATGCAGAAAGCAGGGAGGAAATACCTTATATACTCTCCCTTTTAAAAGGAAACCGGGGAATAGGAGACCCCATCGCCAAGTCCTGGTGGTGACGAATTATCGTCTACTACCTTTCCTTAGTTCGGACTCCACTGTAGAGTGCTGGAGAAGTGAAAAATGTCCAATGCCCTCACCGGAACTCGAACCCGGACCTCTCAAATACGCTGTGCTAACCGAGTGTGAAAGTACCTAATGCTGTTAGCGATAAATTATATTTTTACAAGATAATGAATATCTACTTAAATTTTATGACACATTGCAGATAATATTATTTTAACATTTGATTCAAACGTTAAAAATTATACTGTTTAGAAAGGAAATCCGTAACCAATTATATTCAGTTTTCAGTTACTATAAATTCCGTACTCAGATTGTACCCTACCAGTTTACGCAGAAAATAACAGAAGCAGAGGATGTTTGTATTGGAGTTTAAACTATTGCTCAAGATTACTGCAGATGTTTTAGTTAAGCAGCACTTGAATGTAAAAGTAATAGAAATGTATCTAGAAATTTTTCATTATTTCATTCATGCTTAGTACGTCATTCTAATTTGGGCATTGCCAAATCTTTCACCAAACCGGTACGAAAGAGGCAACAAGAAGGTAAGAGAAAGTATCTTCTATCAGCAGAGCCCGAGATTGATAGCAGCATTATTTTTGAGACAGTATTCGGAGGAACTTGTCAAACTACTTACCCGCGAACTCAGTTGCTCCCCAAACTCTCATGGAATACCATCGGAAATTTATCCTTACAGTTCTACTGTTGTATTTACATTTTTCTGGAGCATTTTCAACATCGATTTTAGCGAATATATCCAAAGAAATAATCGATAATCCAGTACTTGAACGATGGATGAATTTGGATCAAAGCGTGAAAGAAAAGATGAAATCTTTTCTAAATGGAGCACTTCCGCATCTTCTGTATGCAAGCGAGGTATTGAACTTGACATCCAAATGCAAAAGGGAAAGTTTGCAACTAATTTCTGGGTTGAGAAATCTTGATACTTGGGCGATAAGTTGTAAGTCTGATTCTATTTTTTTTTAATTTTATCTATTAGTACGGGCTAATTCAATAATTTCCTTTTATGTGTTAGTGCAGCTGATTTAGTCATTTTACTTTGTGTATTAGTAAATCTGATTCAATAATTTTGTCTATTAAAAAATCTGAATAAATATTTTATTTTATTTATTATTAAGATTGATTCAATAGTTTTTTAGTTTGTATATTGTATTTGTATTAGAAGTCTATTTAAAAAATATTTTGTCTGTTAGAAATGTAAGAGTAGTAATTTGATGCAATAATGCTGTTTAGTAAATTCTCAGACCTGATTCAATAATTTTATTTTGTATGTTAATAAATCGTTTCCAATAACTTTGTGTATTAGTAAATGTGATTCAATAATTTTATTTTATGTCTTAGCAAGTTTAATTGAATAAATTTATTTTATGTATTGTTGAGGCCAGATTCGATAATTCTATTTTGTATACTAGTTAGCTTGGCTGAATATTTTATCTATTAGTCAATTTAATTCAATATTATTGTTAATTGATAAGTTTGATTTAGTAATTTTGTTTTTCGTCTGTTAGTAAATCTGATTTAATAATTCTTATTTTGTACACTAGTAAGTCTGAATGAAAAATTTTATTTTGCAGAATTATTTATTGCTTTTTATTTATACTGTTATTTCGATGCACAGAAATTATAGGCAGTTTCCCCCCCCCCCAAAAAAAACTCAATGTTGTAAAAATTATTATCTTCTCTAAGCATATGTCTTTCTTTTTTTAGGGGGGGGTTGTTTTAACTTTAAAAGCTTCGGACTGCTGTGGAATTAATTTTCGTTCAGTAATATTAAATCAAAACCTGTATGAAAATAATTTTCATGAAAATGAAACAAAAATGTTTATCCATAGTAAAGTTTAAAATATTAATTTGAAAATTAGCTTTGTAAGAAAATTTTGGTTTTTCTTTCTTTGAACTCAAATTTAACTTTGAATTAGCCCATTTTCTTCATCAGTAGTTTTTAATAAACTATTGACATCATAAACTGCAGTATAGAGTGTATATTATAATAGCAAGTCCTGAAAACATATTAACGGTAAGAGAAAATTTCCCTTAGTCTTAACTATGTACACATTACTTATTTATTTTAACTTAATTTCGATTTCATTTCAAAGATATATTATATTTAATATAACAGTACTAAATTCTAATTATTAATATTTTCTTATATTTCTTCTTAAAGGTAAAAATAGCTTTAAGACACAGAAATAGTAAATTCTGTAACGGACGACATCACTGTTGTCAGCACGAATAAGCACCTATGCGAAACCCTTACATGCATTTAAAAAAATAAGCGGTTATTATTTATTATTATTATACAGGTGTTTTATATTACTATTTCAATAACAATATAAAAGTATCTGTTCGTACAATTATCATTATATTATTATTATTAAAACTTTATTAATTTGTTAAAAGGAACTTTCACCCATTCATACGAAATTTAAACACAACTCCTACTTTGAAATTTATTTATAAAAAGTGTGATAAAACAATGCACACACATAACTGAAGATATGCATATAGTCTTCGCATCATGGCACGCTACGATCATTGTCCCTAACCAACAAGAAACAGGAATGTAGGCAGAGCGGAAGAAAAAAAATATACAAAATGAACTCGAGGCATGTAATGTTGGGAAGTAATGGCGAGCTTTTATTTACACCACTTTCACTGTGCTTGATTTATTAAATGTAATTGTAATTGCTGTTCTTTGATAGACACGATTACTTATACTGATTTAAAGTGGATCAGAATACAGAATTCTCATGTAGATGTTTTTATTTTTATAAATTTATAAAATAGGTCTTTCATATATTTCAGTCCTTAGGTTCCTTTTAATTCCGCATTTTATAAATGTTCAGTCTTTTAAATCGTAAATAATTATACAGACCAAGTTTCAAAAATCATTCCCGTTTGATAAAACATAGAATTTGCTTAACAATTTCTATATAGCTGTTCCACTTTTTACAAGAAGTTCGTTTCATGTAAATGATTTACCGCTTTGACAAATTAAGTGCTTTTATACTGATTAATGTTATAATCATCTAAATTAACGTTATTCAATAAAGAGGAATCCTATATGTTTTAATGAATAAATAAGCAATTAATTCTAAGTTTTATAAAATTAAATTTTATGTTTAGCTAGATTACTCCTATCATAGAAATGTAAATTTTAGCTTAAGACGAGAGAGATAATTCTAAAATGATCATTCATTAAGAAGCGGGAAGTTAAAACTAAGTTTCGTAAGCATAAGATCGATTCTTAAAATGAGAATTGTGAAAATCAGTTTTTCGTCTTCTATCCAAAAAAAGAAAAAAAAAAAAAAGAAGATAGCCATATATTTATTACAGTATTGGGAGTTTTTACTTGATTATTATTGGGTAACATTGGGAGTTTAAGGGATATTTTATATTTGAAGATTAGCTGGATGCTTATTTGAGAATAAAAGAATAAACAAAAGAGACTTAATGGCAGCTAATGTGCATTATTACTGAAGAGGAATTGACATGATCTTTATCAATTTTTTCCGAGATTTTAGTGCTATTTTATCTTCCATTGAATATATTTCACTGCTTCTAAAGAAGGTTTTGCCAAAGAATAAATTTTACTCTGGTTAATTTTATAAAGTAGTAGTTCTCTTGCAATTTCTAAAAAATAATGAAAAATATTTAGCAACATAATCTTGAATGTTCATTTGCATCTCCAAGTTTCAAATACAGACATTTTTCTAGAATTTGAAGATTATAACGAAGTCTTCTGTTTTTGAATAAAATGTTGTATTTCTTCTTAAATTTTTATTTTATTTTCAGACTTTAATTCCCGCAAATGTATTAACTTGTAGAGTCATTAGATTATTTTGAAGCAGGAGTATATGAAAAATGAGCGATGCCCTCACCGGGACTCGAACCTAGACCTCTCGAATACGCGCCGAGTGTGCTACCGTTACAACACTAAGGCATGCAGAAAGGGCTGGAGAAAATACTTTATATTCTTCACCCCTTTTAAAGGGCGGCTGGGGATTAGGGGACTCAATCGCCAAATCCTAGTGGTGAAGAATTATCATCCACCACCTTTTAATTCGGGCGCCTCTATAGAGATATTACGTTATTTTGAAGCAGGAGACATGAAAAATGGTCAGTGCTCTCTCCGGGACTCTACTCTGGAGTTCTCGAATACGCGCCGAGTGTGCTACCATTACACTAGAAAGGCATGCTGAAAGGAGGGAGAAAATACTTTATAAACTCTCTTAATTTTGTAAACTGGAAGATAAGTTTGAAATTCGCTTTCAAATTACATTGTTTCTCAGCTATTGATTACTGTTCTGTGATGCATGATTTCATTATGAATCTTTTATAAGATTAGCGGTGTTATAATTCTCAGTTCAGTTAGCGGTGTTATAATTCTATAGATTACAAGCGAATGCTTACTGGCAAAAGGAAGAAAAATAATGTGTAGACAAAATATATATATATATATTCATAGCTGATGCACTTATTTTCAAGTACCTTAATACACACTCAACTTTAATTAACAATTAAAATCTGGTTTTATTTATTAATTAAAGTTAAACGGGAATTAACAGTTCATCTGAAGAAACTAAATTTATATAATTTTCAGCTTTAAATTTCGTAAGGGTTAAGTTAATTGAACACAAAATATGAAAAGAGATTTCTTCCAGGAAGTAATTTTACATTATGAGTTCAATTACATTACGATTTCGATATCTAAAAACTTACTAATATTATTCAAGAACTAAATTTATTAATATCCAATAATCAGCTGTACTTAGAAGCTTGCAGAAGCATTAATTTGATTATTTTATGAAACTGTTTCTGAACACATACCTGACTGCAAAAAGGAATCAGTCGTATCAAAAATATTGGAATTTAATTAGAAATATCGCACTGCATTTCTTAATATCGTTAAATACATAAAAGACACATATCATATATATAAAACTTTGCACAGATATATTTTAAAGAACTTCTTTTATGAAATCATTTAAATATGTTAACTTAGATGAGAAGTAATTTAATTTTATACGATACATTATCGCAGACGTCTTTATATTTTCTTGCGAATCCGCAGTTGAATTTTTGAACACGTTAATATGCAAGCATTATTAACATTTTCTCTTCAGATTACGTCACAGATTATAAAAAACAGCAATTATTATGAATAAAATCAGCCAATTAGAGAAACATACTTTAGGTAAGAAAACAGCCTGCAATTTCGCGGTTTTTCAGCATTGCGCATGATAATGTTAATCAAGATATGGAGAAATTATAGTAGCCGTTTGATTCACTCATCACGTACAGATGTTTGCTTTAGAATGACTCATTTCCCTTTCTTTCATCACAAGTTAAGTTTCATAAGCATAATTTTCTTAATGATTTTTAATCGCGTAATAAAATATGAATGGTAACATTTAAAATAAGAATTACTAAAGGAAGAACTGGTACAATTTAGAGAAAGGCTATGAGCACAGAATTATAAAGGGATTAACAGTCAGAAAAATGAAAATTTTGAAAACTGCGTATTTTCTTTGAGTAAATCTGTTTGAAAATGCATGGATACATTTTTCGTCTGTTGTTAAAGAAATATCAAGAATTTGAGGAAAAAGGTCTTTATCAACTTTTAATATTAAAATGTAATATTAACAATTTTCTTTTCATTTTATCACTAAAATATAGAGAGATATTAGGTTTTATTTTTTGGGGGGGGGAGAGTAGAAAACACGAAGGATTAGTTATGTTCTCACCAGGATTTGAAAATTCCATCTTAGCAGTTGGAAAATACAACTGCTAGATGGAAACGTTATTATTTATACTACAAGAACACGTGCGGTGAAATGTGATAATTTCTTACGAACTTGATAATTCCCTACCCATTAATATTTTAAAGAAACAAAGCGATTTCTCGATTTTTTTTACAGTCTTCTAAACAGTAAGCATTTGAAAGTGGGGATTATCTCACTTGTTTTCTTTCTAATATGATCAGAGTGATTGTCTGCAAGAATTCATACAACCACGTAAATTTAAATTTCTTAATCAGGTTCGTTTTTTATTTAGTTCTAGATTCTAGTGCTAAACCGCAAAGTGGGTTCATATCTGGAGCTGTATCATCTTTTGGGGCCTATAAGCAATGTTTAGACACAGTCGCTACTGGAAAACCATACAAAGGAAGAAGAAGCGTTCTGTTCCAAGGACAATATTGCTTAATAGACGTGAAACCACCATTACCTAACAAAACAAGAGTAATCGGCTTGAATGATCAGCTGGAAGAGTTGACAAACTTCTCCGGATCTGTAAGTGCAAGAAATTTCGATACATTATTTCTGATCACTTTCCCTGTTTTCTGAATCCTTATGTGACGGTTGTAATATAAAATAAGCTTGCTTTACCTCAAATTCAAAGTAATATTTTCGAATAATCAACCACTTTTCATTGAAACTTGCACTCTTATTAACTTACTGTTGGTACGCCACACATGGGAACGGGATATGTTTCCGATAAAAATAAAAATCTAGTTGTATTATTAACTCACTAGTCCACAATCAACGCTTGCATTTTAAACAGTTTTAGGCTTTGAAACAACGTCTAGCTCATAATTACTTCTCTATTTCTTTTACCATTTCCTATGCGCAAAAGAAAATTTCTCCTATAGTTCATAAGCGAATAAATTTTTTTAATTCTTGAATAGCATCAGCTATTGTTAAAAGGAAAGAATTTCTGGTGTTTCTTTTATTTGCTGTATTGTTGCGTTCTACGGGTTTGTGGATTTGGAGTGATTCATGATAACACTTGATGAAGAATCAAAACACAATTTATTCGTCAGTATTACACAGGAGAGTTTCAAAGACGCGTTACAGTCGTCGAAAAGCTACGACAAACACGCTGAAACAGTCAGCAACACAGCCTTCAGGCTATCAAGTTATAACCTGAAGACAGCTTCACAACAAAGCACTATAGTACAGCTCCCGACTCGGTCGATCGCTCACGCGCTAATCTCTGAACTCAAGACATTACTACTGAACTCAACATATTCTCGATACTCCATGTACAGGCAGGCAGCTTTTGACCTGCTTTTGAGAACATTGTCGGGAAAATCGGTAAGAATTTGTTCTAGAATTTTCTCGCTCTGTCTGCGGCATATCGCCAAATTGACGATTTTGCGCCAAAGTATAATTACGACAAAAATTCATTTACATGAATTCTGAATTCAAATATAAATATGTGTATTTTTAAAATGAAAACTTTCTAATTGAAAACACATATTAGATTGGAAAACGTACATAATTTGCAGGATTTATTCGAAATGTATATTTATAACAATAGACATATGTAATATTATATGCCAATATAATATTATGAGATATAATATTATGAGACATATATATAATATTATATGTCTTGTGC
>KK122522.1:381335-402878 GCA_000611955.2 Stegodyphus mimosarum
CAGTTTTGTATAATACGGATTCTCAACGGAGAATTTTCAAATGGGGGAGTGGAATTTCACTGTTAAGGGCAGTTGCTCGACATCAGATTGGCAGACTCTAATAAAGGCTTAAGACAAAAATAACTAAGACCAAGTGGAAATCAAGGGAGGTTAAAGGGTTGGAAATGTTAAATTTAAACATCATATAAATATAGTGAAATCAATAGAAACATTTCCTTATTTATATTTACTATACGCTTGCGCGAACAGCTGCATAAATTATTTACTTATTTTTTGTCCAATGGCGGGTCCAAACCGTCCGCAAATGCTGGCCACTACTGAGGCCAGAAGCGGTGGTCACTTTATTATGAAGTCACCTAATAAGTGAGCCACCTTTATCTTCTATGAGGGGACGGACAAATACAACCATGCTTTCTCCGGGATTCGAACCCGGGCCCTTTGGTATCGTAGCCGGCTCTTCTAAAAAATAGTTATTATATATATATATATATATATATAAAGAAAGTATATATATAATGATTTTAATGAATGCAATTAATGTAACTTCTCTGAGTCCGACTAGTATTGTTAACTAATTAGAAATTCTGCAAAAATTTCCTGCTTCATTGCTAAAGAGTAAAACAAAACAAAAAAAAAAAAGAAATGTAAAAATGGCTAAACAAATAGAATAATAGAGCAACAGGGAGACGAACTCATAAGTTTTCCTCGAAAGTGAACTTAAAGCGTATAATATCTTTTCAACACAATTCTTTACTGGTCACGGGACGCGTAATGGCAGACCGCACATTCAGTTGAACAATGTTAAACGAATTACGCACACTGCGCATGCCCAGAAGAGAATTTGGCGCAATCACGACTTTGGCGTCATTTTAAAAGAAGACAAATATGGTATACGGTTGATGTTCTGTTATCAGCACGTAAAGAGTTCGGGGTTTTAAAACTTGTTAGATTGTACGTTGCTTCATTACTTAAGTGTAAATATCAATTGTAAACGCCCCAAATTTTCGTTTAAGAATAATTACAAAACAGGAAACATTACGTGATGTTATTTATTGATTGAACTTCTGAGAAATAAAATCAATCGATTATTTCCCATGCGTTCCATTCATAAATACTTTAACAACTTAAGGAATATATCTAGTTTAAATTACTGAATTAAAGCCAAAGAAATTATTACAAATAACTGATATTAAATGCAATGTTTATGAACAAAATAAACCAAAATTAATTGAAACAGAAACATGTGCAATAAGCACAAAAAAAGTGTCCATAGTATTGCAATCGTAAAGAGTCGCTAAGGTCTACGTGACGAACAGGTTTGTGTAGGGTTGTTTATTTTTATTCGCCAGTATTTTCTCCCACGCCAACGGTACACAATTGAGCATGCGCAGTAAGCGAAATTCGTTAACATTGATCAACTCAATGTGCGGTTTGCCATTACGCTCACGGGACATTTCGAAATTGCTTTCGACCTATGTGTACCATAGATATATTATGGACTCGGGTATCGGATATGTGTACCATAGACATATTATAGACTTATATTTCATGGTTAGAATAAAGAACTTAAGTAACACGCCCTTTTATGCTATGTAATTATGTATGCATGATGTAAAATATTTTTTATGTGTAATATTCAATGTCATTGTAAATGTGTATGTTTTTTTAAATTGAAAGCAGTGTCGTCTAGTCTGCTAACCCTTCTCTTCAAAGGAGAATGTCTAGCAGTCAGATGAGAAGATTAGATAGATAGATTGGAGTCAGATTAGATTCAGATTAGAAGGTTTAGTCTTCAAATCGATTTAGCCTTCACATCGGAGAATAATTAATCTTTTTAAAATTAGTAAGCGCTATAAAAGTAAAGGGAAAAAGATTCTGTATGAATTACTTACGGTACGATGTTAGAAAAGTCTGATAAATTACAGGACAAAAATGTAGCCATAAAAACTATTAATTGGATATATCATGAATTGAATGCATTTTTTATTTAGCTCAATCAGATCGAAAATTAAAGAAAAATATAATTAAAAACTACGTTTATGGTTTTTAAATCGCTTAATTTATTAAGGTATAATGCAAGCTTTGCCGAATGCGAATACGTTTGCCGAATGACAACACACTGATTCTTGATAAATAAAAGTATTTTATTTCGAGCATTGGTAACACAATGCTTTTAAATTGTTGAGTTTGTTAATAAAAAATTCGTTAAATTCGCATAAAGGTAAAATAAATAGAAAACAAATAAAAAATTCAAAATTCGGACTTCGAGTTACCCATGTTCATGAGTTACCCACGTTACCACGTATTCAAAATTTGGCGTCTCTATGTACCGCAATTTTGCCACAGTGCGAGGAATAATTAGACATACATAGATACAGATTCTTTATTATTTAATAATTGAAATAATAATAATTCAATAATTGAAATAATTGAAAGAAGTATAATAATAATTTTTTAATTAGTAAATATATTTAAATATAACAAATTTATTAAAGGTAATAAATTTTAATTTTTTTATATCTTCATAACATACTAAAACACAATTTTAAATTTTTCATATTATTCAGAATGCAACACTTATAAAAATTCGGGTCAGAATAAAATTCCCTCACATGTTGAGCAAAAAGCAATCATGATTGACAACCATTGCTTTACAGAAAAATATCAGCAACGAAAATATGTAATAACTTGAATATTCGCGAATTGCAGAATAAATATTAGGATTTTGTCTTTATAAATTATATCAGTAAGTATTATTAATTCATCTAAATAGGGGTTTTCTGATCAGATATTCAAAAACAAGAGTCACAGTTTTAGTTTTTGTTCAGAAACATTTTCTTATGTCAAAATACGAATTTATCTTACATGTAAAATACCGATCTTCCTTTGGAATATTCGAATCATCATGAAACTGAAGATTAGGCAGATGTATTATGCTGAAAATGTGAATTAATGAAAGTTCTGCTCGTTACTTTTTGTGACTTAACAGGTTAAAATCATGTTTCGACTCTTATTTTTGTTAAAAATTTATTTGGTAAAAAATATGAATGTCATATTGATGAGCTTACATTTTCAATCCTATTGCTTATTTTATACTTTCAACCTAGGATTTTTTGAGCTATGTGGCAAGGATGGCTCACTATTTTCACCTAGTTCCTTCCAGACTTGGCGTGTGCATTCCATCTGGCTGCTCGCGAAGAGACATGGACCAATTAGCTCAATTAAGTGATTGCAATTTTTATCTTTTAAAGCCTCCCTTAGTATACTTTTTGTTAAAAATAGATGAATGTGGTTACCATGTGTTTATGTGTCTTACATTTATAACTTTATCTTTTTTCTGCATTTCCTAATCTTCTGAATATTTTACCTTCCTTACAATGAAAACAACCATTTGGTTTTTCATATATTTTTTAGCGGCCCATCACTTGTATCTTTCAGCGAAAATCTCAAACTGTGAAGTACATGAAGAAGTCCAGTTTACAGAAACAGTAATTTTTGTTATGTAAGTCGAAAATTATTTTTCAGATTTCTTGTTGTTAGGAATGTAAGTTTAATTTCAGAAACACCATTTTACCAGAACATTTTACTGGGCAGCATTTTACCAGAAAATTGTAATTCTCAATATATTTTTGCTTCAATATTCAGACCATATTTATACTACTATATTACGATACACATGTTACTATATTACGGAACACCCACAGGTTGGTTATACGTGTAGTGCTCATAACTTATGCATATAGTTATACAGAAGTGCCCCAATAAACTCAAGGCATATACATACATTTCGAGATTCTGGTCGGATGATAATAAATAAAACTATATGCAATGGGATATATGTGCAACATGCATAATTAAGGTTACGTTTAACTTATAAATTATGCAAAAAAGGCATTACCGTTGTTAAATAATATAATAAGGCTTTTGTACACAACAATACATTACACATTTCATTTCTAAATAAAGTTGTAGAGTTTGATTAGCTTTAGTAGCATAAGCTAATATCAAACGCCCAACAGACTTCGAAAGGATTATTTCTGTGCCTGAAGTAACAATAGTCTTGAAAATGCCTTCAAATAGTTTAAAATAACCTTTTTATTAAACCCGAATTTTGAACATAAACGTACTACTTTTGCTCGGTAATATCAAACACCACGTATGGTAATGTTACTTACAGTAACAGTAAAGTTCAAAATTCAAATTTAAAACTAAGCCTAATATTCAAAGATTATACAATTGATTTTAAATTACAAGTTAGCGCAGAGCTTCTTTATCCGTGTAACAACTAACTGTCGGCAGCAATAGTACAAAGGCAAAAAATTACGATCTCATCAGAGCTGGCGAAACCTAATGGCCTCGAGAAGTAGAAACACGCTGTGTCTTACAATTCAGAACCCTCGACTTAAATACTGTCGAATTCATTTACATTTCTGGTGATGAAACGGAACAGGAGAAGTGATAGTAAAGACTGAAATTATAAATAATTGGTTAATTAAGATAATAATAACCCTAAAAGAAATATAAAACAGCATTACTCTATCTACGAAAGTGAGGAATGTTAAGCAGCTAATCTGCGAAAGACGGGACAGGTTTTGAAGATAAGAGATCGCTCTCTTATTGCTTGCACAGTTGCGAAGTAAAAAGGAGGTAAATGTTTACCAATATAGTATTTTTGTTTACCATAAACACTCTCTAATCCGACAGAAGTCATTAAGTAAATTAATTTGTGGTCACGTCTTAATTTCAGTATCAGCCTAAAATAATTCGCGGACAATACAAATAAAGAATTATGTCTCCGAAAGAGAAAATATACTTTTAAAAATATGGCTTTTTACAAATTTCTGAAACTTAAATTTCATTTTTAATGCATTTTATCTTATAACAGTACGTGGGGCATAAATTCCGTAATTACTTATCAATTTTCTATCTGTGAAGCTGTTAATTTGTAACAAAGTTTTCAGGTGGCCCAGAAAGCAATTATTTCTTCTAATGGATAATTTTAGTCCACCTTATTTATTTCCCCCTATTTAGTCCATCTTATTTAAGTTGATAAATCAAGCGCATATATTTACACTTTTAATATTTCTGAAATTTAAGTGGCTTTTTCTCATATTTTAATGCTGAATCTTAGATTAAGGTACTTATAAAACATACAGTAAAACATTAAATTTAGAAACTCAATAAAATAGTTGGAAATGCTGTTAGCTGTCTATCATAAAGATGTTGCCATAAAAGTGTGACAGATGATTGAATTACCTTATACAATTCAAATCGTTTTACAGCCGCCCAGACGGTATAGTGGTTAGGGGAGCCTACTGCGTACGAAAGGGCCGTGGTTCGAGTCCCGAAGAAGGCAACGATGTTTGTAAATATATAGTATCTGTGCGGTATGGAGGCACTCTAAATATGCGGCGAGTCGAAAGTCCTTTCGAGAGGCTGCGGTAGGAGAAGAGGGGTGGGAGACCCTGAAACCAGTCCCACCGGGATCATGTCCTTCAAAATTGGGCGCGGAACTGAGCGAAGTCATACTGTGACATGTTTGGTGCTCAAGGCTCTTGTCAACGATAGGCATAATCGTGTAGTCCTTGCCACGATAAATTTTATGGTCATATTTTGATGTTACTGTCAGACAAGGGAGGTAAGTTACAACAACAAACTGTTTTAGAAAAGGCGGTGAAGCTAGTTTTAGAAAGAAGTGGCAAGGGAAAAGACTGAAATTATTCTTAAACAATAATAATTTTAAATTATAAAATGAGAGTAAGTAAAATCAAAAGTAGAAACAAAATATTTATATAAACCACAGATTAAATTATTTAAATATTATTGGTATGATGTGGGTTTCATCGAACGGGATTAAGTACAAAGAAAATTTATAATCCTCTTTAAGATAGATGACCATCAACAGCCACTGGGTGTGATCGTCTTAGAAAAGTAATATCTAATGCTAGTGTTTATTCATGTTCGGGGGCATACCGGCCGTTTTCAAAACTGGTCGTCTCTATAGGGTTTATTTTGAATGAGAAAACCAACGAGTTCCGTAATGTATAATTTGCTCTGTTAAGTTCGTGAAAATCGGGTAAAGAACGGAAATTAAAGAGAGAATGCTCTAATTAGTAAGTAAAATTATAATCCGACACCTACCAAAAATATAAGCAATTAATTAAGGAAACGTTTTATCCGCAAAAGAAGAGAAGAGAAGCTAAATAGGTTACTTCTTAATTTACCTATCGTTAATCGTTTTGAAATTGCATAATATTTTACTTTCAAACCACGGGCATCATGTTTCATCTTTTTACAGATGAGAATACATGGAGTAGCTGTACTTTTCGTAATTCTTTCTTTCTTTTTGTTTTCTCTCGAAACTATATTAACTCAAAACATAAAAACATGGCAAACAAGCGATGAGATCCTAGGATTGTGATACTGACAGCTGAGCAGAGCATTGTCGTAAAACAACTTGAAAGGGGGGCTTGAGAAAACTCCGTAATGATCTCTTGGTGGGGACTATTCCTTCTCTATAGATTAAACTTGGAATTAGTCTGGAATTATTGCGTTAATCTATGTTGTTTCTAATTCTTTTATGAATCATAAGAATGGTTTCAAGACGACGAAATAAAATATAACACAAAAATTAAATTAATTTAACTAATAAGAATTATAAGAGAATTAAAACGTCTTACAATCTCCCGCCAGTAATTAACAGTATGTTCAAGGCAGATATCGGGACAGGTAAAGGACCATTCACGCTTGAATTTATCTGAGATAACATGGTCGATTAGCTCCATTATACGTGAAGTTCAGATTTTTCAAGTGGAGAAAATCTGGTTTTATTGAAACCGTGGAAGTGTAGACTATGCTAAATATCTTCGTTCCAATGCAAACGGCTCTTGAAAGCCAGTTAATCCTTACTCTCGTAGAATCAGCGTAACGGTCACCATCCAAATAACGTAAATTTCGGTAGTGGCAATGCAACTCGAGCTCCTCCCATTCGCGCAAAAACCAGACTGCACTTTGAACGCTCGCGTGATTAAAAGTGATAATATGATGCTGATTTTAAGGGCTTTTGAATGCTAGGTAAAACTTGAAAATGATTCCTAAAATGTTAGGGAAATAGATTAGTCCCTTTAGTCGGGCTCACCAGCGGTAAAGTCTCTGAACAACACTAGTTCGGTCGAGGGTGCGGCAAATAGACTGGCTGCAGGGCATTTTCGCGATTTTCCCGAAGTGTAACGTGTATACGAGCCAGTTTCCTTTAGAAAGTCCTTCACAAAGACATTCTTCCCCTTAGGCAGACAGCTCTTGAGTACATTCCTATTATTATTTAAACCATACCCTTTAGTCCATTGACGGCAAGACCACTGCTAGAGATGCAAAATACCGTAAACTTATATACTGCACTCTTAATTCAGTAATTTTCTTCTGATTCTGAGGGTATTGAATCCGTAATGCAGATAGGCAATCACCATCGCCGCCAGTTATTTTCTGTAAAATGACCACCTCTATTGAAATCCAAAATTTTCGAGACAAGCAATTATCTTAATATATATTTTGTAAGACTGAAAAAAAAAAGGTTAAACTTATGACAGCGTATTCCATCAGCCACGGTCACAAATCTTCATGATCAAAGCACAGATTTTTTTTCCATTCATGTTATAAGGTATTTTCCTCCCTCTCCCTTTCCTCATGTTTTCGGGTCTACTAGAGTTCGAATCCCAGAGAAGGCTTTCCGGATTTCTTCAGTTTTCTGAGATCGGAAAAATTATATATGATTCTACAAGTGGTGCTCGAATTAAACAGATGGTGGACGGTATTTCTTCATCACCAGGATTTGAAGGATGGGTCCCTTCATCTTTAGTCTAATTTAAAAGAGAGAGAATCTTCTAGAAGTTTCTGTTTTGCATAATTTATCAGGAAAGGCCTGTAATTATGAGTCTGCGAACAATGCTAACAATGAAAGCAGATGATACACGAGATGATGGTTTTCCTCTGTGGAACTTTATGCGCGATTTGAAAGTCTACTTTTTGCTCTGCTTAGAAAATTGTACTGGAATCTTCCATCTTTGTTCGACAATCACTACACCAAAAGGTTTTGAGCTAATGAAGCATAATTCACATTTGAAAATAGGTAATATATACCAAAACACTCACATCTGAAAATAGATAATGTGTATTAAACTACATATATTTTGTAAACGCATCTTGGGCTTCTTTGACCACTTCATTCATCGCATTTGCTGTGCATTCTCCATTGGGTTAATCGTGTATTGAGAGTAACTAATAAAAGTGAATTACAAAATACTTCAGAAAGCAACATAACTTTCTTCAAATGGTTGCATCGTTTAAGTCTAATTCGTAATATTTGTGTCACTTGTATATGATGCTACATTTACACCGCTAATTCTTAAAGAGTGCACACAAGGCAAATTCTGAAACCCGTATTCAAAATTTTTATTTGTCAGTCTTTAAGAGCCAAAAATCCCCATGTACTGGTTCAGAGCCTGAATACTCCTCTTCTCCCAAGCTGTAGCTAAGCGAAGTCAACCCTCTCTATCTTGTAACACACTAACTTAAAAAAATCGTCTGTTTTAAGCTGTTATTATTTACACTCGCGATACCTCACACTATGTCAGCGTTTTAGTAGAAATGCGTGAATACACCTGTTTTCATGAAATGAAATGAAATAAAATACCCATATAAAGAGGTATTTTATTTAATTTGGGTTCGGCATTAAATTTCTTACATTTTGGTTCCAATCAACGTACGTTAGCTGAAGAACCATTTAACCCTTCGGAGGTTGCAAGATTAAAAAATTCTTTCTTCCCACATACGTATGATATCTTTCAGTGATAAATCTATAACGCGGTTGAGTTCTTTTGCACCCACTGCGGTACTTAACTGGAATGCGAGCTGAGCTCGTTGATGAACATGACAAGCTTAAGGAGTAAAATATTACACTTCACATGGATCATTACATTAAAGATTACTTACTGGAAACCATTACTGTTTATAAGGCATAAATGAAACTCTGAAATCTGTGATTACAAGTTCATAACGCGAGGAAGAAAACTTTTACTAGGCAGATATGATCATGCATTGTTAAAGAGTTTAGAAATAAACAATCACCGTATTGGGGAGAAATTAAGTAATTTTATGAATTACACACAGTTTAATCTTATATCAACCTTTGTTTCATATAAAACTTCTGTACTTTAAACATAAACTAAATCAGATCAGTCTTCGTTCAAGGAGCAAACAAAATAGCGAAATGCATTCGAATGTTTTAAAAAAATAAATATATAGAAAGTTCACACTGTCTATAGTTTAATACACATTACATTATATTATATAATGCATAACTTAAAAATGAAAGAAGAGCATTCTTTGGATTTTGCAGGAATAATTTTATTTCCTTTATCTTTACAATAAAAAAATTGCTAAATTTTAGTTTGACACGAACGTATCTTTATTGGAGTCCACTGGAGTTAGTGCAGTTCACTAAAGCCAGAGGGCAATGACTGCGTCACCTATCTTCTTTGTCTTATTTCAACACCTAGCACTTTTTTAAAAACTGAATATCTTGTAAGCACAAACAGCATGGTAATGAATTTCTTAAGTGTCATTTTTTTGTTTTACAAAAAGTTGGGAACAAATTCTTACGACAAGGTAACAATTGCCATTTCTTTAAAATCTCTGATAAGTAAAATATTTATTTAAACTATTTTTTTCAGTGAAATTTATACTTTTTTAAAAGAAATTTAGGATGCCAAAATACACTTAAATTGTACAATTTTAATGTACTTCTCTGTTTTAACGTCTTCATTTACCTGCATGAATAATTTAGCTTTTAAATTCTTTAATTATTTCTAATTTGTTCACTCAATTATTTAATTTATTTTCCTAATTAATAACACACTTTAGAACAATAATTATAATTTTTGTCATTTTATTATATTTGCATGTTATTGCTCCTAATAGTAATATCAGAATGTTTTAAATTTTAAATCTGAACTCCTTTTGTTGAAGATAATTTCTACTAAAGGGAATGTGTCAAATATTATCGAAAAATATCAGTTGTTAGCAAGGCGCGATGAATACATCTAATAATAAAAACTGAAGAAATTCTCAATATCAAAACCTTTTCGAATTAAACAGAATGTATGCAGTTGTAATAATTAATAATTAATACTTTCTTTCCTCCTTCTTTTGGCAACGTATTAGGTTTCTGCAGCAAAATATTAAGGGAGAATATCAAATGGACTTTTGTCAATAACGGTTTAAGATGGACAAAAAGACGTATTAAATCTCATTTAATTTTGCTGAAATGATCGAGCTTAGAGTTTAGCAAAACTTTATAAAGCTTGCTTTTCCTTTTTCAAACCAGTTTTAAATTTCTGTTCAACCGCGCCTTAATTTGACATTCGCCTTTTGTAAGTGAACGTCCTGTGATACATAGGTGCTTTGGTAGAGCTAATCACAATATAAAAATGTAAATCTTCTAGTTATATTATTTGTTTATCTGATGAGTGTACATTTTTTTTTCCAGATGCATATGCAGTTTCCTAGTTTTGCTAGTGCTTCTGAGTTCTTTGGTGGAGATTTTATCATATTATCACAAAATGAACCTACAACGTAAGTACATCTATATCTTAATATTTAATTACAAAACGTATGTTACTTTAATGTAATAAATTTAATAGTTAGCTTATGTTTAAAATGAAAATGACTTCAATACTCTGAGAAACAAGCAACTTAAAATTTTAAACTTAGTCTTCTTTTAATGAGTCTCTGAATGAGCTTTCTTTTAAGGTTAAATTAAATCAAACTCAATGTTCAGAACAATTGACATACACCCTAGAGTACCTGGACTTAGCTGCGTTTAAGGTGACTCTCACACTTCATTATGCTTCATTCCACTTCATCTAAACACTAAATAACTTTACCAGACCAAGTTCCGAAAGCTCTCTCTCTAAATTCTTGTGGTTGTTTAAATTCACTTTATTTTCAGTTTCTGTATATGAGTAGATGAAGCATAAGAACGAGAAGGATAAAACATAAGAAATGGAATGTTAATTAAAATGAAACTTACTATAAAAAAGTTGTGGTAAATTTACCACAACTTTCAGTTTCAACTGGAAAAGTATGAGACTTATCCGAGGCGAACATTTCTTTTGGATACTGATTAGACTGAGATGTTAATAATTCATTTCAGCCTCCCACAGATATTGCAGCGAATTTTCCCGTCTAATCTCTATGTCAGTAACACTGGTTTATCAACGGGAGTCCATTTCAGCAGGCAACGAAATTTAGTGATCTTTCATTCAATTTGCGGTGCTGACAGTTTCTCATTAGATTAGTCTCGTCGGCAGGTATGTTGTCAGCACAGCCAATTGAATGAGAGAATTTATCTGATTGAATCGATTTGAAAGGGAATTTGAATTGAAGTCAAATCTGAGTATCTGAATATGACTATAAATTTAATATCGTCATCTTAGCTATTCTGCAGACTAATTTACATGTTCTGAAAGTTTCCTTGAAAGGCAAATGTCCAGTTAAGAAGAGGAAAGGCGCCAGTGAATTGAAATTTAAAATTAGTGCGCGTAAAATAAACTAAGTTTTATAAAGTTTTTCCAAATTCAAAGCTCGATCATTTCTATAAAAGTAAATGATATTTAATACATTTGTTGTCCGTGTTAAGCCGTTATTGACTCAAAAGTCTATTTGATATTTTGACTACATATTTTGCTTGGTAGAGAGATCTCACGACACAAATTGATACCTCGCCAATTGGTTTTAGGAAATTATTTATTATTTAAACGCTTCAAATATTAAAAGTTTAATATTAAATATTAAAACTTTATTTAAACGCTTCAAATATTAAAGGTTTTATATTAACATAAATATTAAAACTTTTAAGTAGTTTTATTGTTTGTTATAAGATATGAGGTTAATAAGATATTAGGTTTAAGTGAGATATTTTTAAGAAACAGTAAATAAATTTTTTTCAAATGCACTTGGCAACGTTGCAGAAGTAACCAAAAGGTACTATTGCATGATTTATGATATGAATTTTCAGAAATGAAAGTTTGAAAAAGAGATTCTTTGCAAACAGATTTGATGACAACAATGAAGAAAGTTTATGAAAAGTTAAAGGAAATACTGCAAATATTTTCATCTGTGTACAATGCAGCTATTGAACACGAGCGCTAAATATAATTTATACTTTTTTAATTAATTGCACGCTTACGTACTTGCTAGTTCTCCGTTTGAATACTAATACAAAAAATTTTGACAGCATACATTCTTTCTTATGATATAAATAAATGAAGTAGATTTGTCAAGGCTACATAGTAATTTAACTGTGTAGTATTAGATAACATACATTTACTTTTAAGAATAATTTCGAGTTTTGAAAGGGTAACCAAAATTTAGTTTAACATGCATAAGCCCTTTTTCTGCATTTCGCTATAAAATTTTTTTGTTGCCAGAAAACAATTCCTGTAAATATTTTTAAATATCTACTATTCTCCGATAAGTGTAAACTTTTAACACTATTTAACAAAAATAAATCCTGTTTACTGATCCTCTCTGAATCTCCATTTTTTCAAAGTTTCGAAATTGTTTGTTGAAGTATCCGTGTAATCAACACATATGGCCAAAAACGGAAGCCTCAAAGATTTTAATGAATAATTTTAAATCACACACTCCTAGGTGATTTCAGAAAGGTTTCACTATATTGAAGAATACTCTGATTTTCAGAGTGACTTTCAGAGCATCTTTATTATTTACTATAATGTTGCAACGTTTTTAAAAATTGTATGTGCCTCTCACATGAAATTTTATATATTATCAATTACAGTCATTAAAAAATGAAAATCTTATGCGAAGGCAAATGGCAACACCATTGGAAAACAGAAATTTATCAGCCCTCGTAGATAATAAATTATACATGTTATGCCATATAGAGTGGCAACATTTGCCACACCACTTAAGTAGCATAATATTATGTAACCTTTGCATATTTTAATAGTAAACGTAATGTAATTAAATATGGCGTAAAATGGAAAGACTAAGCTATTGAGTTTTTAATTTCATAAAAAGCCAATAAATTACGTTCAGCATAATTTCCTAAAAAATTTAATGCAGTCTTTCTATTGACTGTTGTTTCTGAAGGGAGACATTTTTGCCCAACTGGTTAAAAATACAATTTAATTTTTTCGCTTTTTACGATTGATTGCTGTCACAAAAAAGTGTCAAATCAAAACATCCTTCTTTTGTCTAAAATGATCATAATCTCATATCTAAATATTTGTAATTATGCGATGCATATTAATTTGCCCATTTTTATGCAGAATTTCTAACACATAAATTTTAATCTTTTTGTAGACAAAGGCTTCCAGGTTCTTTTTGCTTTTTCATTCATATCCAATTTTAAGAAACTAGTCAACGTGAAGACATCGTCTGAATCACTGCGCTGCCTACACGGAATTCGAGCTCTCAGCATGTTTTGGGTGGTTTTAGGACATACTTACATATTTCATAGTCGATCTGTGTTTATGTTCAGTAAGTATCCTCGAATTAATTTCAATATTGTATTTGGTTATGGTTTATGTTGGGGTGTATAGAAGATTAAACAATGTCGTAAGATATGGCTTAATTACCCTTTGCCTCTAATACGTTTTTAATAAATAGGAACTACTTTTCTCTTAATCCAGGCGCGCTAAATCTTCGTCTTTCGTTTACGAAATTACAATGATAATGAATGCCGTAATTAATTCATGTCCTTTCATTAACTAAAATAAAGCAATAATTTATTTTTTAATGTGAAATTTTGTGCGTTATTAATAATTTTAAACTTCATTACACAAAAATTAAATATTACTTTTATAAGAAATAAATTTATTTTAAGCTACTCAAATTTCGATTTGTAGTTTACATGAACCGTGTTATATTTTAAATTTTATTATAACTTAGTAAAGAAGTAATTTTGGGTAGACTTTTAATACTGTTATATGAATAGTAATTAGATAGGTTTCGGTATAATGTCCTTCTGTACAGAAGTCAAGGCACAACTCTTCATTTCCTTTGTTATATTTATTTCATTTCAAACTGGCATCCCACGCTTTAATGATAACTGATGAATGGGTGACACCAACTTAATGGCGCGGTATGTTTCAAGTTGCTCTGCAGTAAAACTTTATGTTTCGTTAGGAAATAACCCTGCATGTATCTACCACCTGCTGAAAGTTCTCAATGAGTAAACAAGTACATTTAGCTTCATTTTATCAAGGAAAAAGTAGTTTAAATCATTAGACGTGTTAAACAACTTATGATTGCTATTGAAAAAACAGCTAGCTGCCGTGTAAGGTGATAGTCTCACTGATATTTGACAGCTTCCAGCAGAAATTATCACACTGGAAGTTTTTCATATATCTGTTGCGAAAACAAAATCGATAATGAAATGCAAACATTTTCAACCAAAACGAAGGCTAACAGCATGCATTTAACTCACCTAGAAACTAAAACTGCCGAGGCCTCAAAACACAAATACGTAGCCAAAAGGAGAATAGAAGGAAAATAGTAATTACATTAACACTTCAAATATTAAAAGTTTAATATTAACATAAATATTAAAAATTTTAAGTAATTTTATTATTTCTTTATTTGGTCTTCTAATCAAAAAGAAACATAATGTATGAAGTTAGTCAGATATTGCTAAGTAACAGGAAATGCATTTCTTTTAAATGCACTTGCGAATGTTATAGAAAGTAACTAAAAGATAACTGTTGTGTAATTTAAAATTTTATTTTCAGAAGCGAAAATTTTAAAATGGATTCTTTGAGAGCAGATTTGATGAAACAGCTAAGGAAACGTATAACAAGTCAAAACAGTGCAGTAACTATTTTAATCTGTGTACACTGCAGCTGTTGAATCCGATAACTAATAATTTGTACTTTTTAATTAATTGCGCTCGTGCCTATTTTTTAGCTACCCATTCGAATCATAGTGCAGAAAAGCGTAAACTACATAGATTAATTGTTATTTTGGATTTTAAATACAAGTTTAACAATAACTAGAGCATGCTGAATGGATCATCCTAAGGTAGTATTAGTGATGGAAGGGCAACTCAAATCCTTTAATCCATCCAGCAGATTTGGCACTCAAACTTATGGAAAGAAAACTGAAGGCTATATCAAGTAATTTGGATCAAGAATGGTAATTTGGATCAAGAATGGTAATTTCATTTCGACTTTCATTTACATCAGCCTTAGCATAAATTTAAATTTCGAATGATTAAAAATTGAAAGAAAATATTGAAGATATTTAGATGTTGAAGAGTTTGCTTTTAGGTATACCTGTTGCGAACGATTTGCCTACTTAGCTACCAGTTACGTAGTTTAGAATGAAATTGTTCTAAACAATGAAAAATAAAAGGAACCAAATTGTACTGTGAGGAAAATGGACATTATATAGTAATAGAAGAAGATTTTAAAGCAATTATATAGCATCCTCTTTTCCCTTCGCATGCAAATGTCGCTAAATTAAAACCCTAATTTTTATTCCTGTAGGTGTTCAAAGAGAATTATATGAAAACTTGCAATATACTTCATTAGCCTGCCTCAACAATTACCGAATAAACACTGTCTGTTACTACAAACGTTAGAATATAATGCAGGTGTAGGCAGACTTTTCCACGGTACGGGCTACTTCCAATTTTTTCAAGGTGCTGCGGTCCATGCAGTGACTTAGGTTTGGTGATCTAAAAAAATGATCTACAATATTTATTATAACTTAGTTATAACTAGGGAATATACACTTACCTACTTAACCCTACCTAACAAAACTTATTCTTTTAAATCCGCGTTTAAAGCAAATCGCAGGGTACAATCATAATAATAATAATGGCGACAAATTCCAAATGACGCATTTCTTATCAAACAGTTCAAAATACATTAAAAAATAAATCATTTTCATATAAAATTAATTTTCATTTTTCTAAGTCTTTTACTAAATAATTTTCATTATTTAGTAAAAGACTTAAGTCTTCATACTGTCCACCAATCTTGAATATCTCGATATATATTTACTAACTGCTAATCTTGCACTGGATTCTAAGTGGTAGTCTAAGGAGACTTGAACGGTATGTTGTCTTAATTGTATTCATCGCTGAAAATGTAGATTCACACAGGTAGATAGAGTAAATGAAATGCAACTCTTTTTAAATTAGGATACTTTACTTCCAGATTTAAATAAAGTCCTGCTTTACTTCATCCATTAGATTCCAAAAGTTATTCTTAAGTTCTGAACTACGTGCTTTAAAGTTATGTCATTTTGAAGGAGAAAAACTTCGTTTTCCTCAAGAGATAGAGAATATATAATTTCTGTTATTTCTTCCCCATCAAAATTGCTAAACGATAACACATAAATGTAACAATTGGTTCTAGTTTAGTAAATTTTTTAAAACGTTTTTCAAATTCGGAGTGCAGTTTTATTATTTTATCATAATATTTCTCTTTGTTGAATATTTGCGTTTTTAAACAACTTGTCAGAAATATTTTTGAAATTTATTTGTTCATACTTCATCACCTGAGAAAATATTAGACTTAACTTGCTCTTGAAAGTGTTAACAAATCCATTCATTTCTACTATAGTTTGTAGTTTGAGTTTTTCCTTGCAATTGTAAGTTCAATTCATTATAAATGGCTTGTTATATCAACAACAAAACTTGATTCCAAAAAACTCTTTTACCTCTTATAATAAGTCCCTGAATCTTTGTATCTTAGTATCCGCGTCTTAGCTTTTAATAAAGGCTGTCACCTCAAAATGTCTTGCCGGTCCACCGGTCGATCGCGATCAACTTAATGCCCACCCCTGATATAAGGCATTCAAAATCATTTTATATATCAGGTGCAAATTCCTAAGATTTTACTATTTTTATTATTGCTTTGAAATGCAACTAATTATTTATTACTACAATAATTAATCATTTGTAACTATAAATTTCCTTTGGATGTGAAGTAACAGAATTTTCCCTTTTTATAATGATTATCAATCCCTGAAACGTTATTAAACCGATATTTTCAATTAAAAAATTATTTTAATTTTTGACATTAAATCATAAATATATCAATACAAATAGAAACGTTTTCTATTGTGTATTGCTTAAAAAATACTTCTTTTCTTAAATGGCATATTTTTGGAATTTGCTGTTTGAAAAAAAAACAATTGCATCTTCTATATTTGTAAATTAATAAGATAATAATTTTTAAGTTATGTAATTTCGAATATTTCTAAAATTAACGTTTTTCTAAAAGTTTTACATTTCTTACAGGGGTAAATCAGTTTGAATGTTATTTTAAATTAACATAATAAAGTCCAAATGAAGCCAGAAAATAGGAAAATGTACCGTCTTACTCATGTGAATAGCTGTTTCATTACATGCAGTCGAAAAATAAAGAATATAAATTAAAAAAAATTGGCGATATCATTAGAACAGCAGAAGCAATAAATTTTAAGTAGTAATAGTTGACAACTTAAATTGATTTCTCATCTGATTGCATAAAAATATTTAACTAACTTGTTATTTTCCATAACATACATACAGTCTGACACTTTTTTTAGAAAAGATGCGTATTTTCTTATTCTTGTATAGTACGCACCTATTGCTGATCCTCCCAACGCAATGTTAATTTTAGAGTCACATTTATTTCGTTGCATGTATATTATTTTCCGTTTTTAACGTGATTTTGACTTTTGGTAAACTTACTGATACTCTTACAGTTAAGCTTTTCAGTCAACTTGTACGTCCCTTTCTAATCTCCAACAAATTGTTTCCTTACTGATTATTTTCTTTCACTTAGTTCTGTATAAATATACTGACACTTCATTGCGTATAATATACGAATGCATAAGTACAATCAGGGATAATTTAATATGGGAAGTCTCTTGCAGGCTTAAAATGATAGCAAATATCATATTATCATGATAACAAATATATTATCATGATAGCAAATATCATAAATATAATAATATCATTTTAAGATTTAAATAAAAAGCTTGTGCAAGTTATGTATGTTGACTTCTGTAAAAACTGAGGCAAAATGGAATATATTTTAATTTCCATTATGCGTAATGCTGTTATTTTACATATTTCATAAGATTTTTGACTTCATAAAATGAGTAATATCTGATAATAAATGACAATCATTTATTTATTTATATATTTATTAGTCCAAAGGGGCAATTTGCCCTGAAGGACTATGAATTTCGTTTTGGCATTTTCCGTTGATTCACTATAAATGTCGGTCCGCTTTTTAAATTGTTGCCACTAAATATTACAGCCTTGCATTATATTTAAAGAAATTAAATAATGAAAAATCTGCATGTATATGTATGAATGTTTCCAGCATTGTGATAAAACAACGATACCTAGAGCCATCCAATTTTGAATAACGTACATTTCCACCCGAATATGGGCATCTCGAAGCCCCAATATGGAATTAATTTTATTATCTATTTCATATTTTGTAAAATTTAATGAATTTTTGATTAACAAACTCAACCATTTCAAAGCGAGGAATGGCAACACTGTACAAAAAAAAACATGTTTATCTCCAACGCGCGAGACTGTGTATCGGAAATTCTAAACATATGCTCATTTTAAAATTATTTTGCAAAAGTGCTGTTGAACTGAACTTTTTGGTTTAAGTGCGAAGAGGTGATATTTAATAAATAAAGGTAACCCACGAAACGTTAAAAAAACGCCCCTTTAGGTGTAATGTAAAATCTGAAAGCTTTCAGGTTTTTCTTTTTTTTTTTATTGTTTTATGACTTTCAGAAGTTGTCATTTCTGAATGTGTTTGGAATCGGCTTGTAAAAATTACTTATTTGACTTAAATTCCACGCCTTCTGTAAGCAGTTTTAAAAAAATGTTTTCAATTTAATTTTAAAAGCATTCTGTGTCTGTAAATTTTAGAAGCTGTTCGACAGGTTTTATTTCCTTAAATAATGACCTTAACTTCCGCAGTCATTTAAAATAAGAGGCGAAACGTTTTCGGAAACAGTTCCAAAGTTTTAATTTTTATTTAAGTATTTCCGATAGCCCTGAAATTCGAACTAGTTTTCATTAAATCTTAGTAAATGTAATAGAGGAAATCTTATAATTTCGGTTATTAAGTTAGCAGAAGTATTCGAGAAGGAATTTACTAGCTGAGGCAACTTTTCAGTATCTACTGACAACAGAAATTTAAGATTTTGTTGACAAATTTTAGGGATCAACTGCAAAACAAAAGTTTGTGTTTTTGAGATTAATGCATCCATACTAGGTAAACTAGCATTTATGATTAAATTTATAGATAGCACTAGAAAATGTAAATTTGTAAGGCAGAATTCATCTTATGTTTAATTCGATATTGCTTAGTAAAGACGAAACTGAAACTAACTGAAAATTTTACTCTGCAGAAACAACATAAAAAGTTAAATTTTACATGTACAGACCTCCAAACCCTACTTTTGAAAGCATAAAGAAAATTCTGTGCTTTATGTTTTCAAATTTTGTTACGAGAAGCTCATGTCTGAGACCAATAGTTAAATAAACAAAGTTCGTAGTCTTTGTTTCGAACACTATGTATACCTTATTTGTTTGAGATTAATGTTTAAAGAAGTTAAGTTCGTAGTCTTTATTTCTGTATAACGTATTATATCTATTAGACAAATAATTATTTTCTTCTTTGCTCAATCTACAGAAAACACTTTGGAATTCAAAACTTCCATGAGCACCTTCATGTCACAGACAATTGTCAATGGAGCACTAGTGGTAGACACATTTTTCTTTCTCGGGTAAGTAAAACCTTCAGTGGAGGACAGCTTAGTGCAAAATATATTTTGAATTTACTTTCATAGATTACTGGAAAATGAATTAGTAAAACTAGTTATTATTAAATGCCAAATTTTTAAAATGGATTATTTTTTCAAGAAAGTTATGCTGTTTTTTTATATCCAAATCCTTGATTTGACAACACAGCATTATTTTGATTTTTAATGTGAATGCGAATTGAAGATTTTTACTCATGTGCAATAATATAAAAAATCGGGTTAATATTTTCAGCTACTGTTTGAAGAAAAGATCAAATGTTAATTGTACCAAAATTTGGTCTTCCACGTTACATGATATTTTTACTATTGTTAACGCTTAATATAGAAATTTTTGTTTAAATTTATGTAACAAAAATTATATGAAAATTAGAAATTTTAGATTTAAAAAATTAGAAACGAATATTTCTGCAAAATTACTATATGCCATAAAATTATCACTTTAAACAGCTTATATTAGGAAAAGTAAAGAATATAAAATGCGTGAGACTTGGACGCATTCAGATGATCAATGTTTAGATTTACAGAGAGTTAAGCGTTGCCATATATATTATTTTCGCTATACTATTTATATATGAAATCCTCAACTGTAAAATTGTTATTGCTTGGAGTTATAAAAATGGTTCAAAATGTTTTGCTCTTTTAGCATATTCGCAAATCGCAAAGTGTATACGAACAATTAACTAACAAAAATACTAAATCAGTATTCGAAAACATTAGAAAATATCAAAATGTTTAATTCATTTATTCTTTGTTTAGAAGCTGAGATTATCAATGATTTTAAAGCAATTTAAAATTGAATCTTAAGTTTTAAGACTTTTATTTTGGAAAACGTATAAGATGTTATTTTTTTATATTTAAAATTGGGAATTTTCAGATGCCAATAATGTGATCAATAGGTTGCTATTACTATAATCTAAATTTATTATTTTGCATTCTGCTAATTATTTTGGCGCTAGGCGTAATGTATCATGAGATGAATAGGCTTTAAGGCATGTGTTGCCTACTTAATTATTATTTCCCGTTTTAACAATTACATCAGTACCTTGGTTAATATGATTCAGAAAGGAGAAAAGAAAAATTCGGCGAAGGTAAAAGTAGGGACATTTTCGTTTAATCTTTATTTTCATATCAAGTCGCAAAATATACTTACTACTTGAAGGATGGATTTATTTTGTACTTTTTAATTCTTCCATTCCCATTCCCCCGCAGTTCATACAGTAGCAAGTTTCCCTCTATTTCGTTCGTTAATTCGATTCGTTACAGAATCGACAGCATGATATTTTCATTCCATTATGCATGACAGAATGCGAGATGATAAATTTGAAAGAAAATTTTTCAATTAAAAATTTAATTATATAAACGTTTCACCCAAATATATTCTTAAAAAGCAAAACTAAACGAGGAAGAATACTGAAATTGTATATTTCTAAGATAATGCATTCGTTACCAATAATTATAACTTCAAGCATTAACAGAAAAAAAATACGTTTTTTCTTTGACTTTGGGGCCATTATTTTACCTTAAAATTATCTGAATAATTCTTTTATAAAGAGCTCGGAGAGAAAAAAATATTGATAATACAGAATTTTTTTAGAACTGACATAAAATGTTTGCTGCTGAATCGACATATAGGTATGTATACATATAATATATATATATATATAATATATA
>KK122522.1:403464-414857 GCA_000611955.2 Stegodyphus mimosarum
TATATATATATATATAATCAAGAGATAATGTAAACTAAGGAAAGGCAACAACCATGCGTTTGGGGTAGATTTTACTCACGACTACCGATTACGAGGGCAAACAAGTATAGGTCCCTTTTTATCAAGAACAAAGAAATCTGTAATGAAGGGTATGTAAAGGCCGTATTTATACCAAGAAGGAGTAAAGCGAACGAGAAGGTAGTCTCGTCTTTTGTAAAAACAGCAATTAAAACTCGAAAATTAGGTTAATATAATTTCAAAAGAGTAAGAAAGGACACCATTAGAACTAAAGTCGTTTATTAAACAAGGTGAATCTTTGTGAATGTGAAAAGCTTCAAGGAAACCCAATTCACCAACTAAAGAAATTTTTGGATAATTTTTGCAGACCCAAAGTCAAAACTGTGATTAAATTTCCAACTAGGATTAGTTATCGAAGATTTATTGATTTTGCTTTTTCCGATATAAGATTCGTGTTCCTTGATGCGAAACATTAACTCTCTTTTAGTTTGGCCAATAAATCCTAAATCACATTACAAATATATATATAAAAAATGCTATGCAAGAACTGAAGTCAGAAATGGAATCTTTAAGAATGGAACTGTGAATTTTATTGATAGGTGAGAAGAATTTATTGATAATTGTGATGATTATGATGTAAAGATATGAAAGATGAAAAGATATGAATGATAGTTGCCCAGAGATGAAAAGATAGTTGCCCGGATAATTTCACTTCAAAATATTACATGCAAATATCCACAAGTACAGGACGAGGAAATTGTCCATAGCTAATCCTTCAATTTGGCGATAATATTTATTTTGAAAACCAAATTGGGTTTGACTCAAAGGGACCTTAGTAAGAGAAATTTACTTTTCAATTTCAGTATGTGTGAAATGGAATTCTCTAAGCTTAGAGTTTCAAGACATTTTAGCGCTCCTTGAACTGAAAGTACTAAACAGTAATACAACATTTGAAAAAAAAATATATATAAAGGACCGCGAGAAGAAATATCCTTAAGTTTTTCAACGACTTCAAAAGAATTTTTACAGGGTTTTCAGAAAGTAAAGGAGAAAATACAAAAACTGAATATTTGGCCAAAGAATGTGATATTCTTCCTAAGTTAGAAACTATAGGAAAATTAGAAAAGGGTTTCCAATTTTGGGCCCTTTCGGGAGAACACAAAATCTAGCACAGCTAGTGACGAGTGTTTTGTTTAAACTAAATTGGGAGTATATGAGAAGATTGAACAGCTGTTTTACTTTCGTGAGATCAGAAATCCTTGGGGATCGAGTATGGCCCTTCTTTGTATCAGTTTCGCGAATCCACCAATGTATGTGTGTTAGTTTATAACAACGATCTGTCCAACTTTATCAGCTTTGGATAAAATAACTTAAGGATTAGAACAAATTTCACTTAAGGCCTTCCTTTCCTAACTATTACGATTCCAAACAAACAATTTGTTACTAAAATTCCCGTTATAAGTGGCGGATTGTGTCTTTGTGTGTTTCTGAAATTTTAGAGAATTTGAAAGCCTTTTTCAACAGAAGCAATGCTCTGAAGAACTTTTGGTTTAGATGTTTGAAAAGTTGAAATTATATTTTAATACTTTCATCTGATCCCCTGATAGATTAACATTAATAATGGGATTAATATCTACAATGAGAAAATTAACAGGAGGGGTGAGACTGACTGATTTAGGTGTCATCTTTTGAAATTTAGAAGCAAGGATTATTTTATGGCTTGACAAGCGATTCCGGTTATATACCAAGATTTAGGATCAAAAGCGGAAAAATTTAAACTCACAATTTTCAAACGAAGGTAATATAATTGACATTCAGTTTTAGACAAACGCTTGCGCATGTTTCTTATAATGTATCAAAGAAGCGACAAGTTGAATTTTTGCATAATTTTCGAAAAGGGAACAGAAGATTTCGGATTACATACTAAGAGATAATAACTGAATCAAAAAAGGATGTCAACAGTCTAACATGAAGAACATACATCTTATCTCTTGACCTTTTAATTAACTTTGCAGCACACTGCACGATTTTAATAATTAATAATCTTAATTTGGAAATTCTAAACATTTATATACATATAGTATATATATGTATCTGCAGACACACACACACGCAAATGTGAATAAACAGTTATTGTTGATGCAATTGCCATTCTTGACAAAAATTATATCAAATCAAAAAATAGTAATGAATAAAAAAGGGGTGATCATCTTTCAAGAGAACAATCCAATTAATTAATTAATCTAATTAAAATTAATACAATTGCAAATTTCAAGAGAGCATTCCAATTAATTAATTAATCTAATTAAGGCAGAACTCTTAAATACCATGCACTGAAGCAACCTGTTCTTATTAAATTTATTTTACCGTAATGTTCTTCAGTTGTAAAATTTCAGTTTAAATTTTAGATAACCATTATATCTGGAATATCGCATGTAGAAATAAGTTTTTACTTCCTTGTATGAAGTAAAGGAAATATTATAATCGGAAAAAAATGTCGGCTATCATATTTCAATGGAAATATCCATTTTGTCTATTCCCAAATCCATTTGGTCGAACTTTTTGCATGATACCTCTAAGTGCGGACAGAATAAAAGAGAATTTTCTTCAAAACGGATTGTAAAATGGATTTAAAATGGATTCAGAAAGAATATTTTTTGTGACGTCTGTATATACCTACTTACGTATGTATGAATATATCTTCCCAACTTAATAACGATTAGCATCAGAACCTTGAGATTTTGTATATGGGACTTCTATAACATCTGGTAGTGCACTTGCTTTTTTTTATTGCAATCGGCAATACCAAACATAAATATATATATATATATATACACCCACCTCCATAGTCCGCTTAAAAGCCCTTGCTCGGCAGTTTTAATTGCGCAATCGTTGGTCGTAGTCTTGTGCTTCCAATTACAGAAATATTTTAAAAATTAATATTTTGATATTTTGGCAATGTCAAATTAAAAAAAAAGAAGAATTAAGTTTCGAAAAATAATTAAATCTAACTTTTATTGTAATACCACGGTTTCTATAATTATATTTCAGAAACTTTTATACTCGTTATGAAAAAATAAAATTATAATAAATTTGAGCCCTGTTCGAAAAAAATCAATATGTATTAGTTTTAAAATTTGCAGTTTTTGATGTCATTTCAACTTGGCTCGAGGAATTGGTTATTAAGTCGGAATAATTCGAGTTAATAAGTTTAAATGAAATGCAAAAAAAAAGTATGTAAAATTTAAATAAGCCGTAGAATGAAGTCGTGTCGTGTCAACATCAGGTTTTTTTAAAACATATCAACATATGCATGCAAATATGTTTTCTGAATAAAAATTAATTCTTCTGTAAAGCAATTTTTATTTCATAATCCTGTCATTCAATTGCTTAACTACGAAACTTGATATGACCTGACACGAATTTACTAAGTTTAAATATAAATGAATCAATAACTTAATATTTTTAAGGTTAACATTTATATTTTTCTCAGAGCATGCGTATGTAGTCATTACATAGGAAAATCAATCTTTAAACGCTTTTATTTTATTGCAGGGGATTTCTGACATGCTATTTATTTACATTATTGGTGATACAGAAAAAGCATCCATTTAGCATACCTCTTTATTTACTCCATCGGTTATGGAGGTAAGTAGGAAAATGATAAAGAAAAATTTTCTTATTTTAAAATGTTGCGTGTTTTACTTTCTTTACGTTGCATATACTGGCAAAAATTATATTAGCATTGTGCATGGGGTATAACCATAATCCAGTTTTGGTCATGCGAGATTTAACTGGTCTTCATCGCACTTAAATACACTGATTTAAAAATATCCAAAAATATGCACTAGAGTTTTACAATAACTTAGCAAAACGAGATCCGGATAGCGAAATATTTGAAATTATTCAGCGAAACGGATTTTAACAATAATTTAGCGAAACTGTAAGTTAAATATGTACTTTCGTATTAATTATGAATTATCATAATAAGAAATTAAAGTAAATCTTAATCTGAGAGAATTTTGGGATTAGATTTCTTTTTTTATATCAAATTAAATTTGTAGGTGAAATTTTCACCAACGACATAACTTCACAATAAAGTGAACGTTAGCAAATTGAATTAAATACACATCTCATACAAATTTTAAACTACATTAAATTTATTTAACCTGTTCTTCTGTCATTCAACCGAAACTTTAAAGAAAGTGTGAGCAGTAACAAAAAGAACTGAAATTTTTTTCAACGATGCAAATTTTTATATTATAACACATAAGCATCAATCAATAAGTCGGAGTTTAAGTAAGTTAAGCAAACTTTCTTTGATCTTAAATCTAAATCCTAATTTATTTTAAATTTGCTTGACTGCTGATACTTAAAATGTTTCTTCTTCGATTGAACAGAAACTTCGTGTTGCACATTGTTTTATAAAGTTTTCTTTTATTAATTTAAATTAAGCCCTGAGCAATTAAAAAAAGAAATCATTTCTTTTATCTATTTTTTGGGGGATCAGCATTTTTAATGATTAAACTTTTAATTTACAGTTACTCAGTAAAAGACTAAACACTGAAATCATTAACTCGATTTATACTATTTAGTTAATAATTAGCTGTTTAATATTGAAAAGAAGAGGCATGGCGTCTGTCGTACTATTTAAGTAATTAAAAATTTTTATTTAAATAAAATTTAAAACTAGCGTAAATCATATTTTCAATTAATTTTGTAAACTTCTGAGAAGCAAATTCAAAAATTTATGTAGCCGTTTAGTGGCGTATAAATATACACATCTCAGCATATAATTTTTCTGTGAGTGTAAAGTAACTGATGGTTGTTTTGTAATTGTTCTGATGAATATGTCATAATATAATTTATCTCGAATGTGAATAATTAAATTTATAACGAATTTATTTGCCAGTTTTTCCTAATGATTAAATGTTTGAACACAAGTTTTATATTTGATTAACATTTCTGCATTTTAGATTTCTCTATAATTAGGAACTTTCCATATTCTGATATTATTTTCTCTTTTAAGCTGATATTAAAATCCTAAAAATATTCCATTCAAAATACAACTGCATCATCTATCGTCTTAATATATTAGTTTTTTAAAAATTTTATGCCGAAAATTATGTAGCGCTATAACTCTTTTCTGTTTATTAGGATATTTCCCGGATACGCTTTTATCATCATGGTCACGATGCTTTTACCTTTGGTGGGTTCTGGGCCTATATTTAAAGAATCCGTTCGGAACATAGTATTACCTTGTCAATACTTGTGGTGGTTGAATCTGCTGTTTGTGAATAATTTCAGCGATATAATGGTAAGTACGGTTCATTATTATTCATATTGTGATACGTGCAGCAAATTTTTCATAATTTAAAAAGGGAAAGTTCATATCATACGACAAGAGCTAAGAATACCAGAAAAAGGTGGAATTTTCTGCAGATAAAACAGTCAATAAATCATTATTGAAACTGACCTTTTATATAATCGCAACAATTGCGTGATGGGATAATTATACACCTTTTATTCAGCTTGATCAGGGTTGCCAGACTGTTATTTTTAGCTCCGAAGTCTAGAAATCGCTATGTAGCTTCCTTGGCATTTGGGAATTGATTTATTTGTGCTAATTTTTACAGCTTCTTAGTAAAGCTAAAATTATTTATATGGAAATAGAATATGTATTTTAAACGACCATTCCTTCGAGAAGTATTTTTTAATTTCTTTATACGTAAAAGCTTTTTTATTTATCAGTTCTTAAAATTTTAATTCCTGTAAAGTAAATAAAACATTTCACGCAGTTTTTCGCGAGGTCTTTTTATTTTGTTTAACCAGCTATGTTATATTTGGAATCTGCGCTCTTACTTCTATCTTTCCGTTTTTCCACCAAAATGCAAATTAGTTCTCGAATATATAAGTGAGGATTTGAGTTTGTTTTTAGTCAGTGCTTCTTCTGCCGCCTGAAGGCCATGTTACTAGGTTTGCGATCCTTGAAAAGAGTTCTTGCTTTCGGCATAACATTACTACTCTCCAATGGTTAATTTCACGCCCGTCAGTTCTGAGCCAACTCCGCGATTAAATTATTCAGTGTAAGCCTTAAAAAATATGTTCTTGGACTCGCTCCTTCTAAAACATCTTTGTAAAAGAATCTGCTAAAACAATCTATGTACCAATATGTTCTTGGACCTCTCATAATTGAAATGTATTTTATTAAATAGGTTAGACTAAAATGTAGTAAAAATAATTTTAAGAATTGCGTTTGTTGCTTTTCAAACGTTTGGTTTGTTACCCAGTAACACAAAGCTTTAAATCAAAAAGTTAAGTATCTGGCACTTTACTGAATAGCAGCACACACGTGCGGGGAGATAATACATATTCTGTTTGAGACAACGGCATGATATTGCATTGAAATAGCCGAATTTGTGGATTACAATTGAAAGATAAATATCGTACATTTTGCCGAATGACAACAGTCTGGAGCACTGGAAATAAAAGTATTTTATTTCGAATCGTGTTGCCACAGCTCGATTTCACAAATCGCTGAATCTGTTAAACGGAAACGTTAAATTTCTATAAATTATGAAAGAGATTAAAAACAAATTCGAAATTCAAAATTCGAGTTTCGAGGTACACAAGTTTGGGTGAAAGACTACGTAAGAATTCGGGGGCTATAGGTACCGTCATTTTTCCAGAATGTAGTGAAAATCATACATACAGCTTTCTTAATATTTTTTTAAATAATACCCCGCGATAACATTTGGTGGCAACAGTTTGAAAAGTGATTTTGAAACAAAAGTGTTACAGGAAGAAACTGAGTTTCAAGACTAATAGCATTAGTGGTGTAAAAATAAATAAGTAAATAAAATTTAAAAATAAGAAATCCTGCGCGTAGGAGAAGATGAGTCAATAACAATAGAAATTTTAATCAGTAAAGAAATTATGTGATAAAAAAAACTGAAAAGTTCCAGTTATAATATTAAGCCCAAAGGGACTTTTTTTAACGTTCTGTGTGTTATCTTTACTTATTAAATATCATGTAGTTCGCACTTAAATCATGATGGCTCTAGGTGCCCTTGTTTTATCGCAATACATAAATTTATGTACATAAATTTATTCAGATTCTTGATCATTTAATTTCTTTAAATATAATACAGGGCGATAATATTTGGTGGCAATAAATTAAAAGATGATTCGCCGTTTATAGTGAAACGCCACAAAATGCCGTTTTGACACTAATAGCCCTTCTGAGCTAACGCTCCTTTTCCCTGAAAATATACTGTACTTCAGATGTAATGGAAATTTTTTTCAACAAATACGGCAGATTAAATTTATGCTTATTTTTTACTTAAGTCACTCTCTTTGAAACAGAAATTCGATAACATCCATAGAAAGGGCATTACTTGAATATCTGGATATGTAAGGAAAAGAATAACCTGATATCAGATTAAATTTCCGGTATCACTCGCAATCCCTTCTTTTTTTCGAATGTCATAGGCGAAGTTTGGAAAGCATTTTCACTTCACAAGATTAAAAAAAATTACAAGAACTAAGAGGAAATTCAGTAACACATATGTATAAAAAATCATTTATTAATAACAAGAACAAATAATTCTAGAAGTTTAAAGAAAATGTTATAAAACATATTATAATTATTATTTTTCCCCCAAGGTCAATTTTTTTTGTAGAGTGATTTTTCCTGTTTTTCCCGCGCGTTATCAGATAGATCCCTATCTTTTATTTTATCAATTCACTTTCGCGGGCTCTGGAAATCTGCTCCGTGACCTTCAGAATTTCTTCAAGAGCTAGAGGCCATCTTTTCGTCGTCGTTTGTGAAAGTACGCAACCGGAGTTAGCTATTTCGAAATTCATGTTTTTCCAACGACCTCACAAAGTTCATTGTCGTACATTTTGAGTTCAAAATTTTTTCTAGTTTTGTCATTTTTGATGTCAAATCTATGGTTAGTTATTTCCTCTGAAGAGTTATGAAACAGTCGAAAAGAAGGTAGCCATTTGGATGCATTGTATGTAAGCAGTTCAGGACTATAAGATGATGAAATTTTAAAATATGGTTCTCAATATGTTTTTAGTCTAATCGGTTTTAGCCCAAAGGGGCAACTTGCCCAGAAAAGCAATTAATTTCGTTTTTGCATTTTGCGTTGATTCACTATAAGCGGCGAAACACTTTTTAAATTGTTACCACCAAATATTACAGCACTGTATTATATTTAAAGAAATTAAATAATAAGAAGAATCTGCATAAATGTATGTATATATATCTTCAAATGTGATAAAAAAGGGTAACTAGAACCACCCAATTTTGAATAACGTATGTTTCCACCCGAATATGCGCACCTGGAAGCCCAAATTTGGGATTTGTTTTATTATTTGTTTCATATTTTGTAACACTTTAACGAATTTTTGATTAACAGATTTAAAGCTTTGAAAGCAAGCATTGGCAACACTGTACGAAAAAAAAACATGTTTATCCCAGCGCGTGAGACTGCCTATGGGAAGTTCTAAAGATACGCTTTTTTAAATATTTAGTCATATTGCCGTTGAATTGAATTTTATGGTTTAAGTGCGAAGAACACGATATTTAATAAATAAAGGTAGCACATAAAACGTTAAGAAAACGTCCCGTTGGGCGTAATATAAAACATGAAAGCTTTTAGATTTCTTCTATATATACATAGACTAAATATGAAATATATATATATATGTTAGAATATATACATATATATACACAGTCCAGTCACATTAATGTGACCATCTGTCAAAAGCCAGAATAACCACCTTTCGCAGAGCGGACTGCTGCGAGACGTGCAGGAAGAGAGTCACATAGGTCCCTGAAGGTGTTCTCTGGGATGTTGAGCCATGCCGACTCTAATGCCGTGGCCAGCTCCGCTAGATTACGCGGTTGAGGATCCATGGCGCGAACAACTCGATCGAGATGGTCCCACAGATGCTCGATTGGGTTTAAGTCAGGTGAGTTTGCTGGCCAGGGGAGGACGGTAAACTCATCCTGGTGCTCTTCGAACCACGCACGTACACTGGCAGCTGTATGGCACCTCGCATTGTCCTGCTGGAAGATGCCATCATCCTGAGGAAAAACAATGCGCATGTAGGGGTGAACATGGTCCGCAAGGACAGATGCGTACTTGTATTGATCCATTGTGCCTTCCACAATGATCAGTGAACCTAGAGAATGCCAGGAAAACATTCCCCAGACCATAATGCTCCCGCCTCCAGCTTGGACCGTTCCGGCAATGGTTGCAGGGTGGTTCCTTTCAGAGGTTTCACGCCTTATACGCCAACGTCCATCTGTCCGATGGAGCATAAAACGCGATTCATCCGAAAACGCAACCTGTCGCCACTCAGTGGACGTCCAGCTGCTGTACTGGCGTGCAAATTCTAGCCTTCGCCGTCGATGAACAGCAGTCAGCATAGGTGCACGAACCAGGCGTCTGCTTCGGAGGCCCAGACGCAGCAATGTTCGCTGAATAGTACTTTGGGAGACACTTTTGGTAGCCCCTTGGTTCATTTTGGTGGTCAGTTGCTCAACGGTAGCCCGTCTATCTGCCCGAACGCATCTCCGCAACCGTCGTTCGCCTCTGTCATCTATGGCCCGTGGTGCACCACATTTGCCACGTCGCTGATTTTGGACAGTCCCATTTTGCCATGCACGGTACACTTTTACCACGGCGGCACGCGAACAGTTCACAAACTCAGCCGTTTCGGAAATGCTTCCACCCTTGGCCCGAAAGCCAATGATCATGCCCTTTTGGAAGTCGGATAAATCGCTTCGTTTCTGCATTACGCCAACGATTGAAATGTTTTCCGAAGCCCTCACACACCCTTTATATACGCTCAACTGCACTGTGCTGCCACCTGCCTTCTGTGATTGGTTATTTAACTCTGACATGGAAAGTACGTGGTGGTCACATTAATGTGACTGGACTGTGTATATAGAATGTATAAACCATGTGCCTTATTCTCAACAATTAATTAATAATTTTCCGAATATTAGAAATATTCATTAAAAATTTGAATGAAATCTCTTCAAACCTTTTTAAGAAATTTAATTTTTCTGTTTTTGATATAATAGTGAACTACTTGCACTTCCTTCCTTCTAAAAGAATTTCATTTTGTATCGCGCTTTTATTTGAATTGTGTTTCCAGACTGTCATATCATACAGCCAAACCTCCTTTTTTATATACCAATATACAGCCCAAATTTCATTTTATTGTAAATGCTCCACTAGTTACATCCTTTATATTATGCAGCCCATGTATCAGAATTTCTTGGTGGAACAAAATAAAATGTCTCACATTTAAAATGCGATGCACGGGCTATAAATGAACGTCTCAGCATAACTGCAATGAGTAGCGAATTTTGGCCTGAATGATATAAAAAATTACTCCATTCTGACCACCTGCGCCGATTGTGATCGTATCTTGTTCTTTCAAACCAAACAACTGAAAACCTCTTTGCTTAAAATTTATCTTATTGCAAAAACATACTTAAGAATGTGAGACAACTTATAACTTTAAGAAAATAAAAAGTACGAAAAATCTGAATGGGACAGGACAAAAAATTCTTATTGGAATTACAAGTTTTCAACGTGCCCACCTTCGCAGACGATAAAGCACTGCATTATTAACAACAGTGGGGAACGTAACATAACCTGTACAACTTCACGTTTTATGGCATCTTTCAATTTCGACAAATAAATGAATTTCATGTTTACACCTTAGATTTTAGATAGTCCCCGAACCTGAAATCCATTGGAGTGAGGTCGAGGATCGCGGTGGCCACGAAACTGCAGTTATACAGATGACTCTATCTTGAAACGGTGTAAACGTAGCACACACACATTACGCTTGAAAACTTAAAATTCCAATAAAAGATATTTTTTCACTCTTCTGTCTTGTGCTGCCGTTGATCTTATTATAACGCGCTTCTTTACACCAGCGGCCGAGCGATATAAGCCGCTAAACGCTAGTAGTTAGGTCCGGGGTTTTAGTTCTGGCGAACAGGTTAGTTGCATGCGCATTTTCGTGGTTTTCCCCATGTGTAACGTCGAGATAAGCCAGTTTTCCTTAAAAAAACCTCCGTGAGGTATCCTTTCCTCTGCGTGTCGTGCCTAAGTGAACGTAATGAAAAAAAATTACAAAAGTCTGAAATGTTTCAAAGGGGCGTTTTTTTAACGTTTTGTGTGTTACCTTTAATTTATTAAATACCATGCCCTTCGCACTCAAACCATAAAATTCATTTCAACCAACAGCAATATCGTAAAATAATTTTAAAATGAGCATATCTTTAGAATTTCTGATACACAATTCCGCACGCTGGAGATAAAAAGTTTTTTTTTTTTTTT
>KK122522.1:414871-431989 GCA_000611955.2 Stegodyphus mimosarum
CACAGTGTTGCCACTGGTCGCTTTGAAATCGTTGAGTTTGTTAACCAAAAATTCGTTAAAGTTATACAAAATATTAAATAGATAATAAAACAAATTCCAAATTCCAAATTTAGGCTTTCAGATGACCATATTCATGTGGAAACGTACGTTATTCAAAATTGGATGACCATAAAAATTGTAAATTAGTATCTACTTATAATTGCATTTTGCTTCGGTTTAAAATAATGTGTAATATTTTTTTGGTGGCATTTTGTACACTCACGTTTGTGAAAATTGCAACACCAAGAAGGAATCGTCATAATTGAATGCAATTTAATACACAGTTGAGTGGTAGTGGTACAAATAATGATTAAATGTTCAAAGCAAACAAACAAGAACAAGAGATCAGAATCAGTATTTTGTGTGGCCACCACGCGCCGCAATAAGTGCTGCTACACGACGTGGCATGGAGTCAAACAAAGTTTGAATGTCTGACTGAGGAAGAGCATTCCATATCGTTTGTACGCGTACCCAAAGTTCGTCTGCAGACGCAACAGGACGAGGATCACGAGCAAGACGCCGACCAATGACATCCCACACATGTTCAATTGGCGACATATCCGGGGAACACGCAGGCCAAGGAAGAAGCTGTACCTGCTGCGCTGCAAAGAAGGATTTAACAATCCGAGCAGTATGAGGGCGGGCATTGTCCTGTTGAAATACAGCGCCTGGCAAGCTTTGAAGGAAGGGAACAGCTTCGGGCTGTAGAACTTCACGGATATACCGGTTGCTGTTCAGATTGCCCACAATTCGTAGCAATTGAGATCGTCTATGATATGCTATGGCGCCCCAGACCATAACTCCGGGTGTTCGTCCACTGTGGCGTTCGATAATGCACTCCGGAAGGTGGCGTTCACCGGCATAGCGTCTGACACGAATGCGGCCATCATGGTACCACAAATTAAAGCGGGATTCGTCAGAAAACACGACATGCTGCCAATCAGCACGCCAGTCTCTATGCTGATTGGCCCATTGTAGCCGCAGGCGGCGATGGTCGTGCGTTAGGGGGATCCTGTATAAAGGAGTCCGTGCGCGCAGTCCACACTGCAGCAGACGTCTACGAATTGATGAAGCACACAATGAAACACCTGTAGCTATTGACCACAGTGCTGCCAATTGTCTAGAGGAAGCTGTACGGTCCGTCCGCGCCATGCGGACCAGGTGTCTATCATCGCGAGCTGACGTCACATTTCGGGGTCCACTCCCGGATTTCCGAGTTGTCCGACACTCGTCCGTCCACTGCTTCCAAACGCGCATCACTGTGCTGCTGTTACGCTGCACACGAGAGGCTACTGCACGATACGACAATCCAGCTTCACGAAGGCCGATGATTCTCCCTCGTTCAAACTCTGTAAGTTGTTCAAATCTCGCTCTCTTTCGTCGACGAGGCATAAGTACAGATTGAGTTAACGTTTACCACTAGCAGATAACCACCGATAACCATACACGCCTCGCTACAGCCGTCTATTTATTCGGATCCATCAGCCGTTCAGAGGGCGCTGCTCAGCATACGCATGCGCTACGGATTTGCAATTCTAATCATTTGCATATCATGCGCTACTTTGCATTTCCTGAAAATTTCAGCTCACTCGCGTAAGTCCTTCATGGTGTTGCAATTTTCACAAACGTGAGTGTATTTAGAAATGGTTTTCTCAAATAAACTCCTAATTCAGAAAGTAATATAAAACTTTTACTATCATTATTTTAAATGTAAAATGCATTTAAAGTGTTTCACATATTACATACTTTGTTAAAACGAGGAAGGAAGATCTCAATTAATGCATTATTCATAATTTTCTTCCTCTGATTCTTTTTCTTTATAATCAATACATTTTTTTACTATTTCTATTATATTTGTTTCATCACATTCTCCTGTTACTCTATCGTCGACTAAAATGTATACAGAATTCCAAATAGCGTCTAGGCTAAGTGCATTTAACAATGTTTGTAAATTAATTTTAGGTTCATTACGAATTTGAATAATAAATGCTGTAGAAAATTTATTAAAAACCAGCTTTTGTAAAACAAGTTGTAATTGCATTCTGCTTAACCTCTTTCTAAACAATATTAATCCACTGGATTGCATTTGAAATAGTAAACTTAATTCCATTTTATAATTTTTGATTTAAAAAAAATTCCCTTGTCATGTTAAGTTACTGTTGCGTGAGTGCAGGTTAATAACTGATTGAATGCACACAGCTCTGATAGGTTAAAAGATTTATTTTATCAAGTGAAACACTTCAGAGATCTGAAATTTTCCACAAAGATAGTCGTGCAACTCTTAACAATATCACACAGTACACTCAGAAATTACACGTCAAACTACTATGAACGTTAAACACAACACAATGCCAGGTGCAGCCAGAGGAAAAGCTACCTGGGTATATCTCAGTACTCCGAACTTACGCTGAGTTAACAGTTAACAACTGAGACCATGTGAATCGAACCCTACTATTCCGCGAATTTCGCCCAGAGCGCGACGTGTCCGGATCAATGACACATATTGCCATAAAGGCACATAACATGAATGCAGTCATGATAAGTAGGACCTGGAAGGGAGTACCAGTGAGTGGAGGCAAAGGGCGGCAAGAGGATCATAAAATGATCCGACATCGCAAATAATGATGGCTGGAGTGTATGAAAAAGCAAGTCAATAAGTGGAGTAAAATTAACTGACAGTGGTTTAATATAAGTAAATCTCCTCATAGTGTAAAAGAATACAATGCAAAACAAGTAGAATGAAAGACAAAACATAAGCAAAAACAATATGGAAGGAAAATGTGAAACTTAACTAAGTGATAGGAAGATTAGTCTTCTTGTGGTGTGTGGCAAATGGCCTTAGATCATAGTCCTCTTCAAGTATTTTATAGTTGAAGAGATTAAATGAATTTAAGTATTGACATCTAAGTGCTTTATCCAAGAATTTTGTGTTTGCCTTGTTAAGATAAGTTTCAATAGTGTCAAATCGGAGATCTTCATGAAGTGTGACATTTCTGACATAGTAATGTGCATGAGTAATAATGCGAAGGAAACGGTGTTGAATTTTCTGTAATTTCAGGAGATCATTTCTTGCAGCAGAGGTCCATGCAGGTGAAGCATAAACTAAAACTGGTCAGATAATGGAGGTGTAAGCAAGACGGTTTTTCCTAAGATCCATATCTGAATGTTTTCCAACAATAGGAATTAGACTATTGATAACCTTATTTGTTTTGTTTCTAATCTTGGTCAATATGATCATTCCATTTTAATTTAGATTCAAAAGTTATACCCAAATATTTGACAGTCTTGACTAAAGGAACAGTTCTTTGAATAAGGTAAGTTGAGGAGAAGGAATAGTCCGGGATTTTCTCCTCCTAATGATAAGTAATTGAGATTTCGTCGCAAGAATAGCAGTTCTCCATAAGGTGCACAATCTCTCGATAAGGTGCATCATCTCATCATCTCTCTGAGGTACTTGATCTTGCAATTTTTTAATCGCATGGTTAACATTTCTAGATCTAGCCGCGAGAGCCGTATCATTAGCATAACACCCAAGGAAGTAGTGATGGTCAAAATTTTCCTTGGGGAAATTGGCGACGTAGAACAAATAAAGAATAGGCTCAGGGATAGATCCTTGGACACCCCGGCTTTAATGGGCCTGTTGTCTCAACAGACATTTCCCTGGGTTGCGATGAATTTCCTCTTGGAGATAAATGAAATCAATAGGATGATAATTTCTCTGCCAATATTCAATTGAATAAGTTTATACATGATCCCCCATGCCAGACGCGGTCGAAGGTTTGGCCACGTCCAGCATGAGTAAGGAAACATTTTCTCTATTATGAAGGGCTGCACCATTTAATTTTTTGTTCAACTGAACTAATTATCGTTTCTCAGTCATTAGTTCTTGAATTATTCGTGCTTTGAGATTCAATCTTTAGTGATCTAGCAATTTTGATTAAGTTAAAATTCTTAAAGCAAGAAGGTCGAGCTGTATTTCTAATCATAAGTGGTTTCCCTTTTTCTCCAGTAATATTAACACAATTATTCTTTAACACACTCACTTTTTAAAGAGAGACTTGCTGTTTAAAAATTTTGCTACCTTTACATCCTCATCCTTTTCAACAAAGGGACTTTTCTGAAAAGACACGAAAGAATACAGCTATTTCATCAGCATCATAAGAATGATTCTTAGAATATCTTTTTATCAATCAACCAATCTCCTGTTTTCAGTTTTTACATGCTTCACCGGAAAGCATTAAATGTGAAGACAGATACGGAATTCACCATGGCGTCCATTAAATACTTTTAATGGACGCCATACATACATTTAATACTTTATACTACTTTGGTTCTCAAGTTCTAAAGCAACTTCATAAGCTTTTTGTTCAATTAAAAGATCAGAAACTGAAGCATATTTTGTCCTTGCAATAGAAAGCGATATGTATAACAATTGATCAATACCTAAATCATCTATCTCAGGATATTAGTCTCGAAACGCGATTTTGCGCAGTCCACTCTAAATGTGTCGTTTTACTTTCATTTTAGTTGTGTTGCCATTCAGAAAAAACACAAAATATTATTCTTTCATATTTAATCTATTTACTACTGATAAACAAAATAAAGTATTTAAAGGCAATAGATGCAATTCTTAAAAATATTTTTTTTTCTTTTTAATCTAATTTATTTAAATAAAAATGTATTTAATTCATGATGCATCTGACTAAAAACAATAAATATTTTTATAGAATTATATTACATATTTTTCACTTCTAAAATATACGGAAGATTTATAATGTGTCCGTGTTAGTCTAAATGAAGATTCGTCTACTATACTATAAAACATTTCTGTATTCCACTAGGACCATTTCTATTAATAACCTCTGTTGATAAGATATATTAAACTCTAATAGAGCTCTTTCCGATGAAAGTTAAAATAGGAGCCTTTTTCAGATTTTTTATTTTATTTTACGTACTTACTTACTTTTTCTATTTTAATTTATCTTTCGCACTATTCTTTGAATATTTCTTTTGCTGCAAAATGTTTCTGATTTGAATTTTGCTGACAACAAATTTTATTGCAAGAGTCCTAGTGCTGCGATATTCGCTATGGACAATTTCAATTTTTGTTTCCTCTGGTACATAGCATGTTGCGCTTTCATTCCATATTTATTCATCATTTAAAATATTTTTTTAATTATCAGGTGCTTAAGCCAAATTAAAGAGAAAACAGTACCTTCTTTTAAGCATGTGAGCATTCATTGTTAAAGAAATCATGTATTTGATCAAATCTTTACTTGAGAAGAGAACCCCCATAACTTTTTTTTTTACAAAATGGTATCTTAAATTTGGTTTATACCCATTCAGTTTGATATTAATGAAACGATGTAAAAAAGAAACGGGCTTAGGTCAGAAGCATGAGAAGCTGAACAAATTTTAATTAACTCGATTAAAATGTGATAAGATCAAATGAACAAAGAAAAAAATACTGAACTGAATTAGCCGACAAAAAGTAGCAAGATAAGGAGAGGGGAGAATATCAGGATTCAGCAATGTCAACTGTGTCCAAAAAAGAGATAACAATTCCTGAAGTGAAAATCCTTTTCCTGTTCGTATCTGAAAGTATCTTCTTTAAAGAGATGTGAACATGCTAAATTAATGTATTAGATTTTAAAGCTGCCATGAAATCTGTCTCTAATTAAAAGGCTCCTTATCTGAGAGGTGTCCCTAAGAAGACAGTTTCCTTAGTAATTATTTTTATTTTACGTAATCCTTTGTATACATTACAGATGGAATAATTATGCTACCAAACTCAAAACTGCATACTTAAGAACTCAAAATGTACAGTAAGAAATACCTTTTCCGTAAAATGTGCATGGCCTGTGCATATGATATGGGTTAATCAGAAAATGGTAAGCTATCGTGCACAGCAATTAATCGACCAAAATAAATTTTCACCCGTATGGTATCACCTTCTCATGTCTTGTGCATTTATGTCTAGTACACTGTTAAAAGAATTACGAAATCATACATATACATTAAAAAGTCCGCAACCAATATTACTAATAAATTAATTGTTAGTAATTAATTAAACTTTCAGAATGTATGTTGTCTGAGCATCTTCATTTATCCACCCCAAAGTTAGGTTATTTGAATAGGGCAAATCATACGAAGGCTATGTGCCTAAGAGAGATGTTTTTGCTGAGGACTGGTCACAAAGATAAAAAATCTGATGGGTACACCACTTGACTTTCTTGTACAGAATATTAAATTATACGCATTTTTCATTTCATTTAAACTTATTGCATTGAATTAAATCTGCTTCGTCAATAGTGCAAAAACCAAAATAGAATAAACGCACTCTGTGAAATTCAATATATTTGTTTACCACAGCGACACTCTGGCGCTAGGTTCAATTAACAGCGTTACATCTCATTCATTTTGTAACTCAGAATGCACAAAAATTATGCATATCATCTGAAGAATTATCTAATCGTTGCCACATGTTCTATTCAAATACTATGGTAAATCTAAAATGATATGTAAAAGAAACTGAACAAACAAACAAAGGAAAAAAGAAACAGTTTTTCACAGACGATTCAGTATTTCTCATTCAATTAATTCAGATCTCATTTGTCGACGAGGCAAAAATACATAAAAACTCAAAATATCTATATTAAAAATTACGAAGTAAATCTTGAAAACTTATTTCCTCGAATAAATTCCGGAATGGATTAAGCATGATTTCATTCGTAATGATAAAAGAAGGCGCTATCTTTGCTGTTGGGAAGCTTAGTTCCTCTAGATTGGCAACAAATCCACTAATCTGCTAAGTTTTTAAATGTAAATAAACATGGTCGCCATGGCCAAAATAATTAAACTTAGCCGCACTTAAACAACTTTTAAATTGTTGATCATTCTTCAATTATAGCATGCATGTTAACTAAAGGCATAAAAACCTTAACCGGAAGATAAGAGCACCATAATTCAATCATTTTTAAAGCAAAATATGCACAATTTAGAAACATATAAGAATAAAGAAACTGAACTCACTGAGCCGAGTAACAGAGTGTAAAATGATTGATTGGTGCGGCCGACTGCAACCAAAATAGGAGGTGCACATCTACATATTATAGCAGTCGTATATACAAAATTTCAACTACTGAGGCTACTCGTTTTCGAGTCATGCGAGATACATACATACATACTTACGTACGTACAGACTCAACGAAAAAATCTCTTCAGAATCCATTTTAAATCAGTTTTATAATTTTTCGGGGAAAAGTAATGTCTTTATTCTGTCCTTACATTTAGATATTATGCAAAAACATCGTTAAATTGCATTCGATAGCAATGAAAATATATATTTTAGTTGAAATATGGAGTTGATAAACTATTTTAGTTGAAATTGCGAGCGGAGAATATTTCACATAAAAGTGTTAAAAACCGCGCTGCGAACGCAAAATAATTGGTTTATTTGTACAAATATATGACAGTATGTTAAAACATAGACGGTAATCTTAGACGGAAATTTTTCACGATTACAATACTCCCCTTTTACTTCGTACAAGGAAGTAAAAAGCGACGAAAAAGATATGCCTATACTTTTTGTATATTTAGTTACTTACTGAATTCAATCAAATAAATAATATGAAAAAAATATATTTCTTAAAATACATTTATTCACGCTTGTCTCTGCATAGTAAGAATATAAACTAAAATGAAAAGAAAATAATAATAAAAACCTGAAATGTTTCCTGTGAAATTCAAGCTGTTTTCTGAGATTCTGAGAGCTGTTTTCGATGTTTATCATAGATATTTCCCCCGGATATCAAACTTCCTTTACGGAGTCATCAAATCCGCTTTTTGAAAACAATAAATACTTCGAGAGAAGTTTTTTTACAAGTATTTAAAAGAAAAGTAAAATATTAATTCTGATTGAAAATTTTTTTTTATAGCTGAGAGGAAAAATTTTCAGTTAAGAACACCAAAGAATCTTCTTGCTGTCAATTATTTTGAAGTGTTTTTCATTGTAGCTTTAGCTTTACATTTTGTGTTAATTACAACACTACCAGTATTAAGTTTCGATTCTAATCATTGCTCAAGTTGATTACTTATCTTACATATTCTTCAGATCTCATATTTTTATGTGAATTGGGGATGATTATTGGGCATTTAAAGTAGTAAATCTTTTATTTTATGTTAAAATACAAACATAGTTATTATTTAGTCGCAGATTATAAACAAATTATTAATAAATAAATTTCAATGACCTTTCACGGTCATTCATTTGTATGTGATTTTTTTCCATATTTCATTTTAGTGCCTTCCACATACCTGGTACATAGCTTGTGATGTACAACTGCATGTGGCTGCCATTATGGTTTTGCTGCCTCTTAAAAGGTCAGTTTTTTTTTCATTTTTTTCAAATTGATTCATATGTTTATTTTGCTTTCCTGAAAGCAAAGCGTAAATTTGAATATTAATATGAAATCTTATTTATGTTTATTGAACTGTCCACTATATAATGGAATTTTTGTCACTTTTCATCCGAATATGTTAAGTGAAATATAGTCAGTATCACAAAAGACATATTTTAACTTTATTTTATGCTATTAATTCTAAAGTGTTTGTCATAGACAGGGTGGCTCGTATATCCAATAACAATATGAAGATGGAGAGAATTGTAGTTCCTTTTTGTAATTTTAAATAATATAATATATACAGGCATTTAATACAGTACATGTAACACTGATAATACAGACGTCAGTGTATATTAGTAATAATGTCCTATAAATGCTGTCCTTTTGCTTGAATGTATTGTTAAGGATAATTAGAAAAGGCCTTCATGGGGCGTCTTAGCAAACTCTATGGTAACACTCTCCATAACACTATTGATGGCACCCTAGAAAATCGTCAGTCCACGATAGATGATTTAGGATGTACAAACGGTATACAAAGATAATCTCTTTCAGTTAACTTCAAAGGAAGTAGCTTGGAGGAAACAAGCCTGGGAAAATGATGACTAAGTCAAATTACCGAAGGGAGAAATCTGACTATTCGAAAACATCTATCTATCGGTGAGCAGCTAATCTGTGCTCTCTGTCGCAAGACCTGTAGGATCCAAATTGTATCCATCAACTGCCTGACTCACAATTATGGCAATCATTACCTTTCTTCCGCAAAATCCGCTTTGAACGTCAGTGACACAACCTATTTTGATGATGGCTTTCCACTGCTGCAATCTGCAACTGTACCACTCAGTGGTTCATGGTGCCATAACTGTCTGACTCCTAGGTCTATACAGATGTTGGTATGCTTCACATGCATATTTCTATTTTGACAGGGCTGCCAACTCAAACTCGTATATACAACATGCGCCATCCCATATTTAACGCATTCTTGATCAAAAATGAGAAAAAGTCTTATTCAAATTGCATATTCAAATTGTATTAAACACGAACCTGAAATTTTAAATTAGTTGATAACTCGTTGTAAGTTTTCTGAAGGAAAACTATCCTATACTTGTGTTATAAGTTGCTTATTACAAGTCTGAAGGATTTCATGAAACCTAGGAAGTAATTCGACTTGAAGAAATTATATTGGCAACGAAAATTTGTACAGAGTACAATAAGTACTCTTGCTTTATTGAAACATTAACTTAAAGCCACACACGGTAATCTTAGACATATCCACTGAAAACAATAAATCACAAAATATTAATAAATATGAAACGTGTTTCATTAAAATATTTCACACCATTTACCAGAAAAGACACTTTTTATAAGCCACGTTGCAAATCACATAACAGCAAAGAGATTTTCAGCACTAGGAACCATTCGTGTACTGTTATATTACGGTGCGCTATTAGACTGTTCATGTGATCAAGAGGTATACGATCTCAAATAAATCATCCAAGCAGGCTGAAAAATTGAAATTTAGCAGGGGTTTTGCCGATTGACTCTCTGTTAATTTCTTTGATTAATTTTCATGTTTAAAATATGCGTCGCTAGATTAACTAAACAGTTTAATATATTGACTGCCGAGTTTTGCTCACAAGTTAGGTAAGGCAAAAATACTATCGTAAAACGTTTTAGAAGCTAGCCTGCCAACTCTCTTGAACGCATTACAGTTGTAAGGTTTATCCTAATTTTATTAACAGTTATTTTAAGTTTATGCATCTTTCCTATCTTTCTAGTTTCAGTTTACAGTTTCCTACCAGAATGTAATTTTAGAAACGCAGTTAGTGTAAAGTAGTAAAGAGTTGTATTTAAGTCGATGTTTCACCGACTTCGATAGAGAGCCTGAGTTTCTGACTAGCGCGTGTGTGCCTTTTGGCTACGCTTCTCTACCTATTGCTACGCTCGGCCGTACTTTAGGCTCTTGTTTGACTTCGCCGACTTAATTAAGATTTAGGAGCCAACTACTTAGAATCTTGATTGCTTCGGCTGTATCTTTCAGTTAGCTTTAGTTAAGCTTAGTTAAGTTTAATTTTATGTTCATTTAATTTCAAGCCCAAGTGGAGGCTTTGTTGTACACTCCGAGTTAGGAGTTGATTGTATCATATTTATTGAAAGAAATAAAGGGTAGTTAACCCTTCGTAAATCTTACATCTGTATTCACACGTTTAAGCGATTATTCGCTTCTTAGTGAACACTGAGTTAAATAAGTAAAACCCCACACAGCAAAGGCAATGCCAATCTGTTGGGGGTGGGGAAGAAAAAAAATTCCAGTGTACTAACGAGCATACTTGTCAGCGGAAGTCAACAGATCAAAAGTAAAGTATACATTTGTAATAATTTTATTTTTTATTAAAGCCCGTAACTTCTGTATAATTTCAAATATCTTTAATGACTTAAAATATGAGTGAGCGATAATTTTATGAACGTTTTTACCATTGTAGTTAAGGAGAGATGCTTCAATACTATGCACTACGAATCTCGGCACAAAATAGTAATCGCTTGCGAGCTAAACTAGAAGTTTTCCTCTGATGTATTGCGAGAGGAGAATATTTCACATAAAAGTGTTAAAAACCGCGCTGCGAACGCAAAATAATTGGTTTATTTGTACAAATATATGACAGTATGTTAAAACATAAAAAATGGCCTACATTTTAGTTAAGGCTTTCTTTATGTAAAGTTTGACCTTTGAATAACTTTTACAACTAGTTTTTAAAATGAAGGAACTTTTCATTTCTGAACGTTATTCGCAATGACTCTTTTATGAGTGCATTTCTTTTTTATGATTATCTTAAAGCAAAATGTTTATTACACCTTAGTATAAAAAAGACTTAATGATTTTTGATCCATTGTTCCATACTGCATAAAATAGGTTCCTCAATTTGTGTTTTCTAACAGAGATTTCGAAGGCATTCTAGCCATCTGGTCTTTGTGGGTGATCAGAAGTTTTGACATAGTTTATGTCCGAAAGACATGTTGAAATTCTTGAAAGCAGTTCTATAAAATACGGATTTTTTTATACACGTATTGTCATTATAATGCTTTGTTCAGAACGATGGCACAATTTTTATGACTCTGTTGCAAATAAATGCTTTAATTAAGAATAATTCCGTATAAAAATTCAACCTTTTAATATCGTGTTTTAGTCAGTAGGTCACACATGAAGTGTTAATATCTTTTTACAATGTATAAGAACATGTTCAGAGTGAGTCGCAGTCACCATAAATCATAGTCAAAACTTTACACACTCTGAATTTTGAGTGAAAATAATATTCTAATTTTCTTTATAAACAAGTAAATAATAACGCATAGAAAGATTTCTCCATACTGAGATGCAATTTATCTTCCCGGATTTTATCAAAATAAAGGAAAAAAAACTAGATTCTTCTCAATAAAAATTCGTGAATAATATTCACACATTTTATTTAGACTTTGGAAGAAACAAGCATATAACTCATTCCATCTTAAACAAAAAAACGAGTAAAATTTTTATATCATATTCTTAGAACTTTCTTCTGAACTTGCCACTCCGGCAAAGCATAATTCTGACGAACGGTCTTTATTTTATTTTATCATCAGCAAAATTCATTTTAATTTTAAATTCACTGAATTGTCCACGTAAGCGTATCGCGTAAAATGAGAAGTATATCAAAGATCTTTTTGTAAGTATGAAACTGTTTATATTCTGTTGTTGTTGTTGTTCTTATATTCTTATATTATTAAGCTTTTAGCTATTAAAAACAGGGCACGAACGTGTTTGGTAAAACTTGCAGTTCTCATTGACATTACTTTCAAGCTGAAATTAAAATGATGTAGTTATTAAATGAAGACCTAAATATGAAACTAACAGAAACTGAACAGGTTTGTCTACATCAGTTGAAAAGCTCAAATTTACTGAGGCTCACATTTGATTTCGGACATTTATGTTTTTCAGTTTTATTTGCAAATATCAGTTATTGAGTATTAGCAAAATGACTCTATTTTTCTACTAATAATCTATTTTAAAACTTGTTTGTTTCGAAAAATGTTATTCAATACGTTTTTGGTAAAAAAAATATAATTTATTCAAAACGTTCTGAAAATGAACCCACACGAGTACTAGGACACTTTGAATAAACAGTTTATGTTTAATACAAACATCAAAATAACTAAACATTCTGTATTTCGTTGGTATCTTATCTAGCAGCACACTTTTCATGCACTTAGCATGGATTCAACTAATAATTTCGTGTGCAAATGTTCCATTTGTTCCATTCCTACGTAAGAATTGCTTTCAGTAGAACTTTCGAAGAAGTGTCGTGCTAACATATTTTTTCCAACCTACTCCGTGTACTTTCTGTAGGTTTTTAACTCCAAAGACTGTAGAGAAGTTTTCTTCAGAACAACTTCAGGACAGTTGTATAATAACCACAAACAAATATTCGGAGTTGTATGTTTAGGATTTTTATTCTGATAAAACGTGAATGTATTTTGCATTCCAAGCTTTTGCAGATGCTTTTAGGTTTTTATTCAGAATTTTTTTATATTTATACTATTTCACAATATTTTCGGTAAACACTAAATTTGTAATATTAAAGGCAGCCCAAAATCCCCAAACCGTTATGCGTCTACTTCTGGGCATAACAATAAACAATAAGTTTTTGGAATTCAACTCTTAATTCTCATTTTCGCACCTATTAGTTCGTTTCTAGAACGTAAATCTATTAACTTTTAAATTTTCTGCAAATATAACATTATTTATAGATGATATAATTTTGCTTATTATAGATAATATTTGAATGTCAGGTATATTTTTTTTGTTTTCTTGTAGATGATGAATTTTCCTCTTACTGATCGCCCATTTTATCCATGAGCCCTAAATGACTCTTTTTCTGAAATTTTCTGAAATTTCTGAAATTTTTTTCTGCATCTTCTGAACATTTTACAGTACTAATTTGTGGCTGTTGTTCAATTTTTCATAAAGTAAATCTGCTGTTCCTTAGTGTTAGCTTGGAAATCATTCGAGATTCGCATTTTCGAAAGTTCCACGCAATTTCCGTCGTTTTACTACATCAAAGGTAGTTAAATTTTTTTACATCAAGGATTTTTTGGATATCTGAAATACTTTACCGTTTCTTTGAAAGATTTATTAGCCCAAGGGGCTATTAATTTCGTTTTGGCATTTTGCGTTGATTCACTATAAGTATCGGTTCACTTTTCAAATTGTTGCCACCAAATTTTAGAGCCATGTATTATATTTAAAGAAATTAAATAATGAGTAATCTGCATAAATGTATGTATGTTTCTCGCATTGTGTTAAAACAACCTAGAGCCATCCAATTTTGAATAACGTACGTTTTCACTCGAATATGGTCATCTGGAAGCCTGAATTTGAAATTTGGAATTTGTTTTATTATTTATTTCCTTTTTTGTAAAACCTTAACGAATATTTGAGTAACAAACTCAAAGATTTCAAAGCGAGCGATAGATGTATGAGAAAAAAACATTTTTATCTGCAGCGCGCGCGACTCTGTATCGGAAATTCTAATGATAGGCTCATTTTAAAATTATTTTGCGATATACCTGATGAACTGAATTTTATGGTTTAAGCGTGAAGAATTTGATATTAATAAATAAAGGTAACACACAAAAAGTTAAAAAAACTAATGTAAAATCTGAAAGCTTTCAGTTTTTTTTTCTTCTTTTTCCTTTGTCTTTCTTTTTTTTCCCCCAATATAATTAGTGAATTATTTGTATGGTCTTGCTACGTTCATTTCAAATAAGGAACTGTTAACAGTAACGTATTTTGGTGACCAATAATACTTTCGAAATGCAGACGATCATTCTTGATTGTAATAAATCAGACGATGATTCTTGATATGCAGAGATAATTTTTGATAATTCTTGTATTGTGATATATTTTCATTTAAAACAAAAAAAAAAAAAAAAAAAAAAAAAAAAAAAAGAAAATCTGAAAGGTTTCAGATTTTAAATTACGTCCAAAGGGACTTTTTTTAACATTTTGTGTGTTACCTTTATTTTTAAATATCATTCGATGTCTTTAATATCTAGGTACCTTCGTTTTATCACAATGCGATAAGCATACCTACATTTATGCAGATTCTTCAATACTTAATTTCTTTAAATATAATACAGGGTGCAATATTTGATGGCAACAGTTTGAAAAGTGAACCGATATTTAGTGTTTCCGACCTAAAATGCCGAAACGAAAACTATAGTCCTTCAGGGACAAAGCCCCTTTAGTCTAATAACAAAAAACAATTTCTAGCAAAATATTTCAATAAACTTTTCTATTGTCAGAATTATTATATGTGTCCTTGATTAACACTTTTCGAACTAATTAGTTTATTACACAGCATTTATATGATATTTATCTTCTAACAATCCAGGCTAGAGAAAAAATAATATATTAGAAAACAATTTGAAGTCTATGGTTCAGTATTTAGTACAAGATCTACGCAAATAAATTTCAAAAATGCAAATGTCCGAAAGCAAACATGGGCTACTGTAAATCATTTGAACATAAGTTTAAATGTGAAGAAGTTGATCTTCGTTTTAAATTTTAAAACAAAGTCATATTCCAGTTCTTTAGTCTCTAATTTCTATATTTAGCTCTTAGTTTACATATTATGAAGGGTAATATGAGAAAAAAGAAATAACATGGGAGGAAAAGACTTTACAAATGCTTTTAATTGTAAAATTTATATTATGTAAAAAAATTGAGGTTAAAAAAGAAAGTTATTGCTTTCAAGAATGAGAACTGTTCTGCCAATTTGTTAAAATACTTCGGATCGAAAGTTTTTCTGTTAAAGCTGCGGCAACTTAAGCATCAATTTTTGCCTAATTAATTTTTTACTATGTGTGCATATCAGCCAGAACAAGCTGCAAGTGAAAATTTAAGACTCGTTAACTTCTCTTTTTATGTCAAACCTCCAAATGCTTTCCCAACTTTCTAATTTAAACATATGGAGATAATAATTTATGTTTTACAGTTTCATAGATAAAGATTAATGAAAGGACTGTAATACGCACTCTTCGTATATTTACAGGTGGCCAAAGATTGGAGTTTCTGCCTGCGGAGTTCTCATTCTCGCATCTGTAATTTATACGGGAACGATAACGTACTTAAAAGATCTTCCTCCGACAATGCTAATGACAACTTATGATTTAGAGTAAGTTCCTTATTTATGTAAATCATTTTTAGCTCATATCTTATCTTTACATGACTTTATATGAGAACGTATGGCATCCGAATCTTTAACGCGGGAAAAAAAAATCTGATGTGCATACCGCATAACATCCTTCTACGGCCTATTAAATTGTACAAATTTTTGGTCGCACTTCATTTAAACATATTTCCTCGAATTATTTTGATGCAATTAACCGATACCTCAATGGAATTCCTCAGTGTTAAAAATGGCATCAAAAACTGCAAATTTTGAGATTAAATATCCCGCTTAATTTTTGTCGTATTGGAGTGAAACTTCTTATAATTTTATTTTTTCATAACGAGTATAAAACTTTTCTAAATATAAATATAGGAACCGGAAAACCGCATAAAAAGTTCGATTTCTTTATTTGTAGAAAATTATTATTTTTTTTAATATTTGACATTACCAAAATATGAAAATTTTCGTTATTTAAAACACTTCTGTAAGTGGAAGTATATGCCGACGATCAAAGATTGCGAAAATAAAGCCCGGGTAAGGAAAAGGGGATATATATATACACTATCACAAGTTTTTGTTTGAAATCAAAATTGTCCCAAGTTATTGACGCACAGTATGCTACTCAAAATTAATCAGTATAGACAAAAAGTAAATAATTTAGAACCAATTCCACAAAGACCCAAAAGAACCAAAATTTACAGGAAATTTTGCAATTTAATTGTATCGAATTTCAATTTGTTTGGGTCTTTGTGGAATTGGTTCTAAATTTCTTAGTTTTTGTCTCTCTCTCTCTCATATATATATATATATATATAAATATATTAAATTATACAATTTAAAAGAGACTGCCTAAATGATAAGATTTAAACTCAGAAGAGAGTTTTCTTATTATAATTTATAGTGAATTATTGCTTTATTACTTTGCAGCTTTAGCGCAAATTTTGGGCTTATTAATTTACTTTTAATTAATTTTATTATGAATATATATATATATATATATATATGTATACGTTCGGTACTACCAACCACAGTAAAAGAGAAAGGAGCGCAACTAAATGTTATAGCAGTCTCATACACGAAATATCAACGTTCTACCGATAATAGTTTTTGAGCTGTGCTACATACCTACAAATTTCGTGAAATTTTTTCGTTATGTCCATTCTGAATCCTTTTTAAATCCACTTTATAATCCGTTTTGGAAAAAAATAGTCCTTTATTCTGTCCGTATGTACAGATGTCGGGCTAAAAAAAAAGTTCAAATAAATTTGGGAACGTTCAAAATCGATATTTCCGTTAAAATATGGAACCCGAAGTTACAGCATACAACATAGTCATAATAGAAATAATTGCAAAAAAATAACTATAACAATTAGACTAAAAATATTAACACAAGTTTAAAAAAATGGGTTTATTAGATTTATGTTTTATTATTTTTTGTATTATTATTTTTAATTTTATAATTATAAAATTTT
>KK122522.1:432181-513611 GCA_000611955.2 Stegodyphus mimosarum
TATGGAGTAAAAAATTGTATATTTAAAAAAAATATATATATATATATTATTCATTTTAAAAAATTTAAATATCTTTAGCGTATTTTTTGCTCGTATTTATTTTATATTTCTTCCTTACTGCGTGAAATAGCTTTGTATCAACAAACAATGAATTATCGTTTTATAAATCAATCAATCATCAGTCAATGATTTTTGTTTTCAATTTTTTCAACTAATAATTACCAATGAATCATCAGTTTTATTACTTTTTTATGCAAATTTGGTTATCGATCCCCAGTCGAACCTTTGATCATCACTGGGCTCTTTTAAAATTTCATCGACCCCTCTCAGGGGCCAGTACCGACTTCGTTGTGAGAAGATTCAGATTCAGAAGCTTTGCTTTGCATATATACAGGTCACGGACCGTGATACAGGTTTAGTATGATAATATAGTTCCACATTTTATTAATAGATGGCACCTCTCTCCAGATGCCATTCACATTGTATGAAGTTTTCTTGGCTTACTGAGAGATCACTTTACTAAAAATGGAATTGTTTTTAAGTTTTGTTTTCAAAGCATTTTATGGAATTTTTAAATGAATAGCAGAAAAAAGTTGCTTCTCAATTTGAATTTGGGTACATCTTGAAAAATTTTATTGAAATCTAAGCACACTTAAGTGAACTTTTAACTTCAAAGACAATAAACTAAACTTTCAAATGATAATGAACTTTCAAAGACAATGCTGTTAAGTGATAAAGTTTCGAGAATTTGGGTAGAAAGTGAAATCGCCTCGCCAGCTTGAGCACTAAAATTAAGCAAAATTCATCCTGAAACTGCCATTACTTTTACTGAAAAACTCTATGCATTTCGGAAGAAATTTACAAAGTCTCTCTTCTTCTAGAAGCAAAATTTTTTTCCTGCATACTACGATGAAAATTGCCACTAATTTTAAGACTAAATTTTGCGTAATTTTTGAAATAAAAAAATGGATCCTAAAAGTTTTTTTGAATAATTCGAAAGGCAGAGAAATATTCTCTCTTCGACTTTCGACGCAGTTCTCAATTGTTGTAACATTTAAAGCATAAAACTTACCTAAAAAATTGTTTGTTGCAAATATTTCAGTGACTATATTTAAGTGACTCTGATTTAAATTAACTGCACTTTTCCTTTTTTAGATCTACGATGGTGTCTGAGACTCATTTTCAGTCCATCTTATTATAACTTTAATAAGATAAACTGAAAATGGGTTCACTTTATGAATGTTACAATAAGACGGACTGAAAATATCGTTGTTTTAAATTAAGTATTATTGAATATTTCATTTCAGAGAGTTGGTTTATTATTGGCGATACATTTATTCTAAGCCTTTTGCACATGCAGCTCCTTATCTGATCGGAATTCTTACGGGATATCTGCTAGCGATGAAAGCTGAAATCAAAATCCCTGGGGTAAGTTAAACATTTTCATATAGATGGATTTTTTAATTAAATACATTCATAAAACCGCAAAAAGTAATCGTAAAGTTAGTACGAATGATAAGATTATCAAAGCATAATCAAAACTGAGCAAAACAAAGGGGTGGGGCAGAGCAAAATATATTTTGTAACCACCACCCTCTCTCCTTTCACTTTCAATACAGTAGCAAAGCAAATTTCATGTAAGCACATTCTTATATTCAGTATGTAGCCAAAAAACATTTTGCATTAAAAGGTGTAGAATCATTAGGTTTGTCGAAGCAGGAACAAAAAATGGGTAGTGGAGCCAGGATTCGGACCCCGGACCGTAAGACTTCTAGTGTTAGGAGTATACGTCTAGTTACACTACGATACCAGGTAGTAAAGAAAGAGAATATGCTTTACAAAGTTACAACACTGTATGCAACATAAGTGTTGTTATTATTATATTCATTTAATTTATTATATTTATTTCTTATTCTTTCATTCTTATATTCATTTTTTATTCATTCATTCGCTCCGTTTTCATGATTTCAGTTAGATGTGTTTACATAAAATATGAATTTACACATTTTAAACGAGGATCTCGTTTCTTTATTGAGAAAAAAAAATATATAATATTGATTACACAAACGTTCAAATTTAATTAAGTGACAGAAATATGAACAAATTAAAACAACTAAATTGCTTATCAATTCTATAATCACGTATACGAATAAAATGTAGAATTAAACGATTCACATTCTTTCAAATTCGAAAAAAGCATTTCTTCTCATGAGTTATTCCGTGGTATTTATGTTCTGACCATCTTAAAAACTAAATTAATTTTAAAATTAATAAAAGCGTGGGCGCCTAAATATTAAAATCTAATAACTGATTTGCATTCTCAAAAATAATTAACTTTATACCTGTATCGAGCACGCGTCTCGCTTTTATTATTCGCGATATAAACTTATGGATAAATTTTGTAAAGAGAATTATTTCATATCTTGCTCCCAATAAACTAAATGGTAAATTGTTTTTGCACTTTTAGTTCATTAATTAGTTAAGGAATTTTTACAAAAAAAAATCTTATTTCAGAAAGTTCATAAAAATTTTTTTTATAAATTTTTCTGTCTCTTTTTTTTACATGTAATTTAATGAAAAAGTAAAGTCGTCCTTTGGAAGGAAATTGTTAGCTACAGTATCCTTCCTTGTGGTTATAAGAAATTTTTCTCGTCTTGCCAAAGAGCGACCAATCAGCGTCTGAGGTAAAAGCCGACGAACACTAGTAGTACGATCCAAAATTCGAGTACCGGCGTTTTCCCGACGTGTAACGCGGAGACAAGCCAGTTTCTCACAAAAGTCCTCCAGGACTGTTCTCTTCTTTCGTGCAATGCTTAATGGCGGTGCAAGTAATACCTAAATAAGTAAAGGATTAGATTATAGAGACATATTAGGCTATTTCGAAACAGGAGACATGAAAAATGAGCAATACCCTCGCCGGGAATCAAATCACGAACCTCTCGAATACGCACCAAGTGTGCTGACTACTACGCCAAGAAGGCGGGAGAAATACTTTGTATACTCCTCCTTTTAAAGGGCGACTGGGGATTAGGATACCCAGTAGCCAAATTCTGGTGGTGGAGAATCATCATCCACCACCTTTTTTTAGTTCGGGAGCCACTGTAGAGCTATTAGTTTATTTAGGAGCAGGAGCGATGAAAAATGAGCAATGTCCTCGCCGGGACTCGAATCACGGACCTATCGAATACGCGCCGGGCGTGTTGACCACTACACCACGAAGGTATGCTAAGAAGACGGAAAAATACTTAATAAGATAAGCGACTTAAGAGCATAGTTAGAGCTCACTGCTTCGGCCTGCTTTAGTTAACAAAGTTGTGAGAAAAACATACTTCTTTTATAAATCTAATTATGTGTTTCTGTAAAATGTTGAATTAATACTAATTAAAATTTCCCTTTTCCGCCATTTTCTTTGCAGAGAGTGCAAGTGATTGGTTGGTGCTTGGCAATTACTTTCAGCTTGACGGCTTTGTACGGAACCGCAGAGTGGAATAAAGGAAGTCCATCGTTGGTGGTGGAGAAAATTGCATATGCTAGTTTTCATAGGGTTGCCTGGACTTCAGGAATAGCCTGGATGGTCATTGCTTGTATTACTGGTTCTGGAGGTCTGTAGTTCGATTTTTATTACAATACTCTTACTTATTTTTAGGTGAAGGAAGTGTAATGCAAAAGAAATTTAATTCGAAAATGAAACCTTTTCAAATTTGAATATACGAGAGTCAGTGTTCGAAGTAAATCAACCTACTTTAACCATTTAAATTTTACGAAATCTTATCTTAGTTGAAATTAATTTCTTCTTATACCATTATAATTTCTCTTTCGTCTTCTTATATATATATATATATATATATATATATTTATATATATGTAAACTAAACTCAGTGGCGCAACAGCCCTAGTGGGCCACGGCCTGTAGTGCCCTAGCCCTTTTTCTGCTTTCTTGACGTTTTAAACCCCGGAGTACATCAGCATATGCCCTGGACAAGTAGTCAGCTTGTCGCAAGACCCCCGGTGTTTAGTCAACAAGCAAACTTGGTACTCATTTTATTTACCCACCTAAAGGATGAAAATCTGAGTCAACCTTACCCAGCCCGGGGATCAAACCCCGGACCTGTGGCGTAGCTGCCCAGTTTTGGTTCTGCTTTATATGTTTTTTTTACGTGATAAAAAAAAATTAAATGTTGAATTTCTTGAAAACCAACATTTAGTTTTTAGTTTTTTTTTCTTTTGAGTAATTAATTTTGTTAAAGTTTTTTAAACTCTGGAACGTAGGTATGAAATTTACTTTTAGGCGCTTGCCCTTAGAATTTTTCTCTTTTTGCTTGGAACTTGAATGTCTATTTTATTTTTAGGCAATTGCTTTTAGAATTTACTTCCTTTGCTTGCCTTTAATTTTAATATTGCAGCTCAATGCGCAAAATTCTTGACCAAAAGTTCTCTTATACTACTTTCTATAAATTATACATATATAAGATAAAAAAAACCTTAATTCTTCCTCCCTATTCTAAAAATCGTAATAACTCCTCTAAATTGCGTCATTTCTAGATTGATCTATGCCACAAAGCTTGCGTAACGCTGATGACGTAGTTATTTTCGAAACCTAAACTCTGAGAACTGAAACCTTTCTAACTAAACCAAAACTTATCAGACTTCCATATTGGATAAATGTGCAGTTAGCATGCAGCTCTGCTGCCGCTTTTGGACGCTATTTCATTTCACTGTGCTTTATCGTGCTGCTAACTACGCCGCTATTTAAAATTTAAATAGCTCTATATAAATTCTGGTGTAACTATTGTGTTCATGATCATGTGTAATAAAAAATGTAGTTTCGATAATTAATTCGTGTTCAGCAATAAAGATTATGTTCAGTTCGGATACGTCTGCTTCAAGCCTCTCCTTCGAGTGTCATCTTTCTAATTATGCAGCAGGTTCTCCAAGTTGTAACGCTGAGATCGTCAATCCGTTGCAACTTACACAAGTTTTATCACAACACACACATATATATTTATACATATATTTATATTGGCGTATGCACGTATGTACATCTTTAATATTTATATTGTTATTCTTTGATATATTGCTAAGAATAACTATCGATATTGTTGCGTGCGTAGGAGCTCATAATGGATTGAATACTCACATAACCGATGATAGACTGAGGGAATTTATTTCAGCAAAAGAAACGCTTTACAGTTCTGGAACTTTCCACAAAAGTACTTGTACACGCTCCTCAGCAAAACACAATCAGTAGTTACCACTTCAGATTATTAAGAACGTTAAACGCAACTCAATGTAGACCACATATAAAGAGCTAAGCTCCCACGGAGATGTAACTCTGAACTAAGAACTGATACTCTCTCCCGGCTAGAATTTTCTCCCGCCCACCGAGAAATCTCTAGTACCTTCAATTTCTAAAAATCCCTAGAAGGCATATATGGTTAAAGTTACATATAAGAACCGGACATGGTTACAGTTACATACAGGAATTAATTACAGTACCAATTACAAGCTATACAGGGACCGGCCAAAAATGTCGCCAAACGGTCATCAAGTTTGACGACTTTTGGTGATTTCTGGCCAAATTTGGAAATAAAATTTAGTTGCCAAAACAATCGCCAGCTTGGCGATATCTCGCCAATTCAGCGGGATAGCCATTTACCTCAATTTTAAATAGACTTGCCCCTGTAACTTTACTTTTCCGGTAGAGATTCAGTTTTAAAGCATTTCGTATACTTTATTCAAAAGATATTACAGTTCTAGATATAATTTCACTAAAACTATTCACATATATACAAAATTCGTAGCGCAATATTACTAGAATATCAAAAGTTATTGATAGTATATAAAAACCAATATTGCTTTGGCTTATAGCAATGCGTCTGACTTAAGTAACATCGGAAATTTAACAAATCAGATTCTTACATGAATTTACAGTTATATGCCATATAAATGATAATTATTATTCTTAATTCGGTAGTCTCTATTTTGAAATAAATTTCTTAAATATGCGTTTAAAGAAAATTTCGTAGCTGGAAGTTAAATAAGGTGCATTTTAATTAAATTATGCAACTGAAATAATAATTCTAATAATTTGCGTTGAAACATGATGAACATAAGAAACAAATATCTTATTGCTCCTAATTTGCAAGGCTGTTACGTCAAATTATACGAAAGATCTTCTGAAGAAAGAATATCGAGGAAATCATGCAACCATATGTTTAAAAAAATGTTGCATTTTTTATTAATGAAATTTCAGATTGTAGGGTTTCCCTTATTTTGCATAATAAATTTATTTTAAGTTTGATACCTTTCCTGAACCTCTCAACTTCCCCATGTATTTTCTGGCCAGGATGTAAATTTAAAGTTAAATGAAGTGAAATTTTTAGCGGGTAAATCTCTGAGTTTATTGAGAGCGTGTTTTCGCTAGCCAGCGCACGTTTCATTGCTATCTGTTACGCTAGTAAGCTTTTTGGCCATTTCGGATTATCATCACGCCTGTTGGGTTTTTGTGAGTCAACCTGTTATGCGCAAATTTACATGCTCATCCAGCACTATACTATTTTTGATGTGTGTTTCACGAAGTGTGTTCCTTCCTTCAGAAAGTTTGTGCATTTCTGTTAAACTTTCCATTATTAAAGGGTAACCTTTCACCCTTCTTCTCTGCTGGTAATTTATTCACGCCTGTGCGAGAATTCGCCAGGTTCATTGCAGGATTTAGAGCTATTTTATGTGGAGCAGTAGAGACAAATCTTACAGGTTTATTGATGATATATTTGCACCTTTTCGAAAAAAAAATGGATAATAGTTTTTATTCTTTTTATATTAAAACTTATAAAACTGCCGTTTAAAATTCTTATATTTATGACAACTATTTTAAGTTTTACCAACAGCTAGCTCAATTTCAAAACTATCTATTCTTCCATTTAATTCACTTCTCCTCTGTTAGCTCAGGCCTAAAGGTTACCCCGATTAAAGCAAGTGCAAAAACGATTTAAATCTAACAACGGTTAACTGAAACGCTTGCCTTATTGCCTGAAGAGCCGCCTTCATGTTCGAAGTGAGTTAAGTTTCTGATGTCGTTCAGAGTTTGTAAGTGATCCTTTATATAGTGATTAACTGATGCCCAGAGAGGATAGTGGTTAGCTACACTGATTGCCATACCGAAGGACTCGGGTTCGAATCTCAGAGAAGGCAGGGGTGTTTATAAGCGTGCTGTATCTGTGCGGCAAAAGGGCTCTCAGAGTACAAGGCAGGTCAAAATCTCTCCAGATACTAGTGGTAGAGAAAGAGTGTTGGAAGACCAATGGACTGCATCCCGGGGTCGTCTCCCTCGGAATTCTATTCAAGGCGGAAGCCCATCGGCTAGAAAGGCTCGGTAATATGTAATATGCCTACTTGGATGTTTTGCTTCAACCTGTACCTGCAATGAGTAGCTAGGGAGTGAATCCAGATGTCTTGTTTTAAAGGATTTTGTTTTGTTATGTAATACATTTCATATCAAGACGTGGAATTACTTCTACAGATTTATCCAAATGTCGCGTAGATTTTCAAAAACTGTCAAAATTCTGGAACGGATATTGATCGCAAATTCTTTTAATGCATGTCACCTCTATACTGTTACAAGTAATATGTCCCTGAAAAGCTGTTAGCCTTAAAAACCGTTTCTATGGTGCGAGATGGAGACGAGTTTTCCCAAGCAGAATGAATTTTTATTACTGATTCTATACTTCGCAACGGATGAATTTATTTGCGATGATTGCGCATAAATATTATGAGAGAAATAGTGCTCAATCATAAAAAATTGTTCTGTTGGGAAAACTCATCCGTAGCTTCCCGCAACAAGCCGCAGCAAAACTAACAACAAAAACTCAAACTGAAATTTCAAGCGATATGTTACTTGTATCAACAACTTGTATCTTTACAATAAGAATATAAATTAATTAGTATGTAGAGTTTATTTAAACTCCAACTGAAATTTCAAGAGATATGTTACTTGTATCAGTAGAGGTTTTGCCATTAATATTCATGTTAAAATTTCCAGTTTTTGAAAGCTTGGTCTGCCGGACATTTAAGCCATCCTGTAGTTACTGTTGATAAATAATCAACTTTTTTTTTTATAAATTCTTACTTTAGTTATAACCCATCAGAAATGGTCGAAAAAAGTTCGTTGAATTTTATAACTCAATTTTTTTGTTGAATTTTGATAAGTGGATTATAATGAGGGCCGTAACTCATCGACATTTTGAAAATAACTCTCAGGGAATTATCATTAGGTTGTAGAGACATTAGGTTATTTCGAAGCCGGAGACGTGAAACATGAGCAATGCCCTCGCCGGGACTCGAACCACGGATCCCTCGAATACGCGCCGAGCGTGCTGACCATTACACAACGAAGGCAGGCTAATTCGGCGGGAGAAATACCTTATAAGGTGAACTTAGTTTAAAGAATAGTTTAAATACTAGAGTAACAGCTTAAATATATAGCGTTTTATTACAGTTTAAGCATTCTGTCTATTCTATATATTAAATACTGTAATATGTTTTGATTTCTCTTTTTAGGGCTTGTTAACTACATATTATCTTGGAAAGTTTGGATGCCTCTGGGAAGACTCTCTTTTCTTGTCTATCTGATTCATCCGTTAGTGCAACAAAGTTTCATAGCAGTTGCTAAGTCAACAGAAATATTCTCCCACTACACGCTGGTAAGTGCGATACGCTAGCTAAATACTGCATACACAATGAAACATATTTTGTTATCTTGCTATTGTTCCGTTTCTAACAGTTAAATATTTACTGACTTTTAAGTAAGCTGAAATAATAATAATCTTTTTAATCTTGCTTGTTAGGCATTATCAGAGTTGACTTTCTAGCAAGCTTCTTAATGGAGGGAGAGTCAATAAGAATATAAATTAATTAGTATGTAGAGTTCATTTAATTTGCTCAGCCAGTTATTTTATGTTAAAAAATTTACTGTAACTCCTCTCTTTCCATTTTCCTACCAGAATGCAAGCATTTAAGTGAGCATTTAAGTGAGGGCCTGAGATGGTTTAGACAGAGCGTGTTTCGCCTAGTGAAGGCCACGATGCTAGGTGTGCTATTCTAAAAGTTCCTGTCTTTGGCCGTGCATTATAATTGCTTGTATTTCACGCTGGTGAAGCTTATGGCATTTTAAAGTTTCGTTAGAGTAACCAAATGCTCGAGCATTTTACTATTATGTTTATTATATTTGATGCCAACACTCATCTTAATCTTTTTTCCCGCTTAGTTATAAAGTCTGTTCTTTATTTATGGATAAAAATGCATGTACATTCGCACAAACGAACGTAATTGTCAACACTTTACGATGATCATTCATTATTAAAATCGGAAAATGCTTGGTTAAATAGTTTTCATGCTTTCTTTATAATAATCCAGTCTGAAGTACATTGTTTTTGTTGAAAGTGCTCCCCCCCACCGGGCAAAGTTATATTCACAAAATTTTAAAGTTAGGAAAAGCGATGTTTAAAGTTAGTAAATATGTTTATATAAACCTTTTAAAGCTTTTTGGAACCTGTTCTTGGGTAATATGACACGTCTAAATACGTGACATACGTACTACAAATTTAAAATACCTCTTTGTAGAAGCTGAAATTTTTCATGTGAAACTATTAATTTGATTTCTATTTTTTATTTAATTGACCAATTCACATTGAGGAAAGGAGGACAGGGTTTCATTTTGATTTCCATAGCGATATTTATAATACTAAACTGAAACTATTTCGATAGTATTATTGTTTTGACAACAGATATTTATCCATTAAGAATAAGTTCATAAATATATAAATATTAAGCTGTTTACCTTATAGAATTTAAAGTTCTTTGGGGGCATAAATTAGTATTAAACTCCTAACAGGCGTTAAGAGAATTATCGTTGTGTCATAAATGAACCACAGAGCCTTGAAATGTTAAAATTAATCTTTTTATTTAAATCAGAACTTGAACATAATATGCACGTCCTCGTGCTCACGTAATCAGCCACCACTTGTGGCAATATAGTTTAAAGTGACAGTCAAATTCAAAATTTCAAGTGTAAGCTAGTAGTCAAGACTACACAATTTAACTCTAACACTGAGTTAGCTCAGAACTTCAATCGGCGTAAAAGTTTTAAAAAAGGCAGCTGTAACCCAAAGCCAGATAATTGCAATCTTCTCAGAGCTGGTGAAACGTAATAACTTGGTCCCAAAAGGCAGAAATACGCTCTCTCTTACAAAGCTAAAACCTCACTTCAAATACTCTCAAACTGATTTAAATTCTGGTGTGGAAACGGAGAAAAGAAGTTGTAGAGACATTAGGTTATTTAGAAGCAGGAGACGAGAAAAATGAGCAATGCCTTCGCCGCGAATCGAACCACGAACCTCTCGGTTACGCGTCGAGCATGTAGACCACTACACCACGAAGGCGTGAGAAGAAGGCGGGAAAAACACCTTATAAAGTAATAGTAAAGGTCTAAATCATAATAACTGGTTAACTTTAATAATAATAACTTTATAACCTTTCTAAAGTAGCCATGTATACCACTTTAAAAATAACTGCTAAACTTATTCCTCTAACCTTTATTCAGTTGTAGCCGTTCTGAATTTTTGTTTTCAAAGTTACTGAATCGCTCTGATCTACTGAAATTACAATTCGAATTAATCACTTGTATTTTCATTTAAATTTCAGTTAATGATTTTTAGTAATAATTTAACACTTGTAGGACGTTTTGTCAGTGATACAGACTTATTAAGTTTATTTATATCTATGTATTTTAATTTATCTATGCTATAACTGTATGTAAACAACTATGATGTATGGGTACCCTATATTTTAAATGAGCGGAATATACTTGCTCGAATTTCAACATGTGATTCTTTGCTGAAAACAGAAGTTTCTATCTTGAAACGGCTTATTGTCGAAGAAGAGATGTGGATATACAGTAATGTTAAAATAAAGAGGTCATGGGCTCCGATTTAAAAATGTAATGCTTTGTGTTTGGTGGAATTATAAAGGAATTGTATACAATGGATTGCTGCTACTAAATCAGACAGTACATTCGGAAAAATATTTTTCTCAAAGGGAAATTTTAAAAACAAAAACTGAAACAAAGTGCCCATGACTGTCAATCTTCGAGGTGTTTCTTCCGTCATGACAATGTTTGACCTCACATATCGATGAATGTCAGACAAAGATATGTTGAGAATAGCTGGGATGTTTTATATCAACTCATGTTCACTAGACCTTGTCTTCTCAAATATGCTTCTCTTCAGGTCGCTTCAAAATTTTCTAAACGGCCTGTAGTTCTCTTTTCCATTTAGTTAAAAGTTGCCAAACTGTCATGGAATAAAATGGTGCTTATGTGCTTTAGTGAAAGTTTCTGATGTTTTCGTGCTACATCATTAACTTTTATCATTAAAAATCGCAGAACTTTTAGGATAACTCATAACATCCATTCACAGTGATCCATACGAAAATTTGTGACTCTGATTACTTAATCTGTGAAATTTTGAAATATTAGAACTCGAAATCATGGTTATTTTAAATTTGTAAAATAAATATTTTGTATATGTTTTGTGTACGACATTGAAAATTTGAAATTCCAATGTTCTTGTTTTCACAAAAGAAAAAATACTCCCAGAAAGGGAGGCGTATGGTTCGTTTTCCCGGCAAAAAATATCTCTAACCAAATTTATTAATATGTTGAATAATTACACGACCACATATTTTAATCCGAATAGCTATTTTTGCATGGTTAATGGCTTGTTCCCCTCCCTGAATTTCAAAGACAAGATAAAATCACTTGATCAAGAGAAGCAGTTGCTTTCTGACTTTATTGGCCGTAAATTTCCGAAATTTCACATTTACATGAGATTTAGTTACGTTTTTTGACTATATATAATACATGAAACTGATTCTCCTTAATTTACTAAAGATGTTTAATTAATATCCTATGCCTAATTAAATACAGCACGAAATGACATACTTTTCAATGGCGCCATACAAGTTTTAATATTAATATTGAATGCTAAAAATTTGCTGCGTATGTCGGTGCTTTTTTTCGCAAAAACTGCGGCAGATGTCAAGAGAGTTCAATATCGAACTGTAATTCGTCGCGAAACGGCAGTTTGTACACACTTCGGTACAAGATAAGCTTTTTACTCTTTACAAACATATTGTGTGATTTAATAGATTGCGTCAGCAATAGGAACCCATTAACTCAAACTGCACTGGAGAAGAATCTACAGTCCACATCAAGCACCTCCACATCTGAAAATGGCAATACGTCTCCATTTATACACTCAGTAGCTGAAGCAGGACGTAGTCCGCCCAGAAACTGTAAATGTTGTTCTTGATTTCCTGTATGAGATGTTCAATGAGGGGTAATGCCTAACTGTTCAATCCATATGATTTTTAAGGGATTTTTGAGAGATTAGGCATTCGAAAGGAAGCTTGCAAAATGCAGCGAAACTCAAGGCTCTTATCGTAGAGTTGTAGTACAATTCAATTTGATGTAGTTTCGGAAGCCGTTGTGACAAATACAAATGTTCGCTTGAAACAGGTTTTGAAACAAAACGCTGAACATATTGAACATATTCTATACTAACTGACATTCCATGCTCAGAAAGTTAACTATACATTCATTGTGTAATACTTCATTGAAAAAGAAATGAGTTATACACAAAAGAAAAGGTTATGACATAAAGTGTATTATTACTGTTATAAAGTGTATTATTCTGTATTGATCTTTTTTTAAAATTTACATATCTATAAAAGTATTTGTGATTACAAAAATTAAATTATTTCAATTTTTTTTCTTTGCAGATAAATGAATTCTTTGCTCATCTTTGCATTTCATACCTGTTAGCTTTTCTGTGTGCTATGTTTGTTGAATACCCTATAGTAGCTTTGGAAAAGATAATCTTCTCAGAAAGACTCAAGAAACTGGAAGAAGCGCCACTGAATCAGAACCCTGTTTTTAGAGATAACGGGAAAGACATTTTTAATAATCAAATTTTTACTATCATGGGTTCAAAATTAGCGGAAACTAAATGCCAAAATGCAGTTGTTGTTAAAAGCTTTACTGCAACAGAATAAACGCGTAGAAACTGAAACTTCAGTAATTCCCATTTTTAATATTAACTTTGGAATGATATAATTTATGCACTCTTGTTTTTGCAGGATTATCTTGAAAGTAATTCCAGGAAGTAATAATTAGCTAGGGAAATGAAAGCAATTTTTAGGTGAAATAGTAATTTAGAAGGTTAAAGTTGTGTGAAAATATGATCTTTTTTGAGAGTATACAGTGTCAAGTGTAAATATTTTCCAAGAGAAACTAAGAAGATTAGAGGAAGCATATCATAAACACATGTGGCCTTCTAGTAGAAAGTTTTGGTTTAACAAAAGTGAAACTCGAAACAACATAACATACATAAACTCAAGCAATATCTACGATTTTAATTATAATGAAAAAAATTAATTCGGATCAGAATTTTAATAGAAGTCATTATAATATTCAGTAGTTAGGGAAAAGCATACTTTGCAGTTTTATTATGGTAGTCACTTTTTCCCTCTAGATCTACAATCTAAGTTTAAAATCCTAATTTCTTTTGAATAAATCACGTGTCCGTTTCAGACTATAAAACACCACAGAAATTTCGTAGTCAACCGTTCTTACATATTTCACGTACTCATTTTTAATTTATTTATCATTACTGTTATTTATGTGTTCAATATACGCGCAACAGCCAGTTCGTTGAATGTGTTTGTCGTCTGATTCTTGCACATTTGCATTCCGTTTCCTAAAGTAGAAAACTGGTCGCTTTAGTGCATATTGCAACGTATATATGCTAAATACGCGGTACTATTCGTAAGTAATATTAAAATCAGTAAATGATCTAAAATCTTGAATATTTTTTTTTCAAACTGCATTGTATGGGTAGGTAAGACATTTGTTGCATTTAAAATGAAGCTTCAGTGCCAAATTAAAACAAGCAGATTAGAACCGAAGAGAAAAAATGCAATAATTGTTTACTTTAACTATGTCCAATTAAGAGCTAAGCGGGAAAAAAATCATACGTACGAAACATTTTTGTTAGGTTTTAGGAGATTGCTTCAGAAGAAAATTTAGAAAGCGTTCAAACAAAATTAAAGGAAATTCTGGGAACAGTGAGGAATTATTATGAAAATCTTCCTGGGTTTAACATAATCTAATTAGAAACTATTAACTCTAGATTTCCATAAGCAGTAATTCAACATTTTAGGAAACTGACAGAAACGTAGAATATGCTAAAGAATGCGAATTCCATTACGCATATCAAATAAAGGGAAAAATATTAAAATAATAAGTGTAATTTTTATTTATTGTTTTTTCAATAAACAACAAATAAAAATCAAATATAATCAATTACATCAAAGCATATTTTACCAGTTGCAAATATGCTATTAAAACATCATGCTTGCAAAGTCATACGATATACTCTTTTGTGATTGCTGTTTTAAATTTTGAAATGGTGCCTAACTTGGTACATTATACTAATGGAAAGAATTAGATTGTACAATAATTTCATGCATTCTGAATCTCAGGCTGAGCTGCCGAAAACAAGTATTGATAATTATGTATAAAATGAAGTAAAATAAATTAAGCGTGACTGCATTTAATAGTTCAACAAATTTCACAAACACAATTAACAAAAATATTATTCAGTTAATAATCATTTTTATTTGACACTCTTTATAAAATTTTAACTTGTTTGAATGCATGAATTTCATTTGTTATTAAATTTTATTATTTAATTATTTAATTTTATTATTATTTTTATTCTTTTTCACCTCATTTACTATTTTTAAATTCAGCTATCAATAACAAAATTAAAATGTATTGGTTTTTACATGTCCTTTACATAAAAGAATAAATGCAATTATAATAATGATTTGCCATTTAACTGTTGTTTTCACTGTTAGAACTAGTTACAATTTTCATAAATTGAAGAACTAAAAATTCCAAAATTTTGAAGAAAAGTTATCTTTTCTTCTCTTTACATCTTCTAATCGGTATTCTTACAAAGCATCCTGCTTGGAACTGGGACTTAAATGAAATATTCTTCGAAAAGGAATATATTAACTGCTTGCTTTTTCTTTCTCTTTGAGCATATATAGGTTCCAAGTGAAAGAAAACGGATTTAAATTAAACAATATAATTTATTTTTATCCAAAACATATTAGTTGTATTTCTAGCACATAAAAGAATTTTCTCAGTTACTGCGAATTGTTCTTATATTAATAAAATTTTTCATTACATTAATTAGGATTTAAGTAGCTGAAACAAGAAATAAAGCACATTCATTTTAGAAAAGAAGCAGTTGAAAATATTTAATAGATAATTTATTATGACTAAACAAAAGAAAAAGACGAGTTATAGTTTTGTTATTATGAAAAGAAATTATATGTAATGCATATAACTAGACTAAATATTCTCCGTTCCTTCCATTTTGAGAACTTTAATGCGATCACTATGAAAAATATTGATAAGACTTTTCTTAGATTTACCGCGCTTTTGAATGCATGTTATATGTGATAAATTCAGTTCATAGAATCGCTTACAAACTGCACTCATTTGCTCCTTTGTTTGTTTCGCAATATGATTTGTAAAATAATTCACATTCTAAACTTTCATCCAGAATTATGAAAACTATTGCATTTTGCTCCTGGTTATGATGCATTACGTATTATGTTATGTTATGTAGAAGTGAAGGGGTCTCCTAATATTTACCCTAAGTAAGTAGGTATTAGCCCTACACACTAACTAGGAAAAACTAACCACATTCCGGAATCATTCCTCGAGTCGTGATGGAACTTGTGACTCCATTCAACACTACAAGTACTGCCACCGCGGGCGGCATCAACTGCACTCCTACCTTTCAGCGTTAAATTAGCTCAAGTAAAATGGATTACACCACATGATTTACACTGCGATATACATAGTTCTACAGGTGCATGTTTCAAGATATTATCTATTGAAGTGGGTACAGGCATCATGTCTCAGGACATTATATATTGCAGAAGAAACAGGCGTGATGTTTCCACGTTACAAATCATTTTTGCAAACAAGAACAATTTACATCAGTGACTCTTGCATCATCATTTTACTATTGCATTTTGTATTAATTGAATCTAATGCTATCATGAGCTATTTATGTAAGCACTTAGTCAATTTCAATGAAACGTTTTGTCTACATTTGTGTTCTTTGGCGAATAAAAACAATGTTCTATTTGACTCGCTTGCATTCTTTTAGTTAGTTGACTTCTTGTCACAAGTAAAATTTAAAAAAAAATGTCAAAGTGAGCTTCTAATTAAAATAGCTTTCCCTAGTTTCCCCGATTCCTTAAAGAAAGTTTTAAACTAAGCTTTGGATTTTAAAGAGACCTTCGGGAAAATCCTAAGAGTGTGAGAAAAAAATAAAGTGCTGCATTATTAATGAAATTAGGTGCATTCCACAAAAGAAAAGGAAGAAGGTCTTCCCTGTTCACATTAGCTATACATACGTCACGTGATCTTCGAGGTCCCTAAAATACATTGCATTGCAAAAGTTAAGCTCGTGTTGGTTAGATCAACAAACATGGATGAGTAAGGCTTTGATTAGCCCCAAATTGCACATAAAGGTAAGAAAATGTGTTTACGCATGAAAACAATAAAGCATTTCGCACAAAGATCAAAACGCCATTTAATTTTCGTGAGTTATATGATGACGCCACATTTGCATCATTAACAAATTGATGATTAAAGCTATAAAAGCTTATAATAGAGTATGCAACTACCCCGAACCTTCATGCAAACTCTATGGCGATTATCCATACTTACATGGATCAAACATGGTAGATGCTAGCAACGATAATTCCTACATTAGGGTAGTTTTCAGCTGTGTGCGACTGGTTAAAGGAGGTAAATGTGCAGAGACAGAACGCTTCAGGCAATCACAAAGCCATTCTGTACGAGAAATGTCCTCACTCCCCAGATACTCGTTAACGATGTATGCTCGAAGGGAACGAGCATTACCATCCACAGAATTGACAACTCTCCCGATTTAGGCGGGAGACTCCCGGTTTCCGACCGTTCTCCCGCCAACCCGAATTACACTATATTTCTCCCGACTTTCTCTTATTCTTAAAATTTCTCACGATTTTTTCTGTAGCTTGGCTTAATACTTCGTTATTTGCATCCCCAAAAAAGTCATTTGGAAATTCTGAGAGCGCCTGGTTTTTCTCTAGACTGCGCAGAAAACCATAGTAGTTTCTTCAGTGAGAAATTATGGCACGTATTAGCCAATGAGCACAAAGCAAGATCGAGGTTGTTATTTCGTTCATCTTGTCACTAACGTGTGCGAACGTATGTGCTTTCGAGAAATAGTTTAAGAAATTACAATATTTCGTATTAGTTATGTCTGTGAAAAAGGTAAAATACTCAGGTACTTTTCAAAAATCCTACGCAGATGACTTTCCTTCTAATATTTCCTCAAGGAAATGTAATGCTTTTGCGATGTGTACCGTTGGTCATTGCGATTTTTCGATTTCTCACAGGGCCGATGTTCTCAAGCATATTCGTACACTTAAACAAGGACAATATAGTGAAAAAAACGAAAAGTTAATTTTTTTCTATGGAAACAAAGGACCAAAAGGTTATCAATGCAGAATGTAATGTTTGCATTTAAAATTAGTAATTTAACTTTCAGATATTAATCAGTAACGATTTGAAGTTAATTCATTATTAAAGAAATACATTTTTATCATTTAAAAATCTTTTTGTCGTTAAAAATAAATCTTCCGATTTTTAAAAAAATTCTCCCGATTTTTTAATGTCCTAGGTTGGCAAGTATGCGTTCATAAAAAAGAAATCAAGACCAACCAGCATAGAGTTTCGCAATGAATTGCAGGATTTCATACCGGTATCGCGCAGCCATCATAGAACTGTGTGTTTCTGGGAGCGATATCCCACTGAAATTCTAGCCCAAACCATTATGCCACCTCTGAATGAGTTAGGTGCAACCTGATTGAACCTGATTCCGTGTGCCTCTTTCTCTCTAGATTTTTTCGCCTATCTGATTCCAGGGCTAATCTAGACTCGTCCATGAACAATACGTTGCGTCAGTCTGAGACAACAGTATTGAGACATTGAAGACATTACTTTAATCTCGTTCCTGTGAACTGGCATTCGGACATATAGCCCTTCATATGAAGACTCTGTCGCACAGCACTGACAGATGTTGTGTTACCAACTGACCCGCTATAGCAATATACCGATGTTCAGAAGAGGTGGTCATCTTTGGTCGACCGGTCTCAGGTCTTTGGGACACTGTTTAAACTGTTCGACCACCAGTAATCAATGCCAAAGAAAAGAGCGATATCTTCCACTGACTGACAACGCGTCTGACAGTTTCAGACGCGTTGAAACAGGGCAGCCAGTTATACCAATTAAAATGAGTGGGTATTAAAATGAGTTTCAATGAGTCAGCTATGTCAATTAAAATGCAAAACAGAAGAATTATTGCTAATTCTATGGAAAGATCAGGACTTATCAAGGAGAATTTGAATCTCTAGATACAACCATCAACAATTCCTAAAAAAGGTTGTTTAGCAATAATTCTTCTGTTTTCTTCTTCTTTTTTTGCATTGTAATTTACACAACTGTTTCTTCATTAATTCCATTAATTATTATTTACACTATAGTGCACATTAGCTTTCTGAAATCCTTTCTTATTTGACAATTTTTACCACTTCACAGTACACTTAGCAAATGCAGAAGTGTACCAATAGTACACTTTTGCATTCTAAATTTCACTTCGAAATTCCTAGGACTTTGCCAATTTTTATCACAATAGTAAATTTTTGCATTCCAAATTTCACTTCGAAATTCCTAGGACACGCTAATTCGATGAAATGTCCGGATCGAAAATAAGATTCGAGATCCTATTCTGAAATCGTAAAAGAGGAAACTCGTTCTTTCACAGATATCTTGTGCACCCATCTATTGTCAAAGGTTAGAAACTTCTCAGTTAGAATTTTGGAAATTAGTAAATCATATTCTATCGCACTATAATGTAAAGAGCATAAGACAGAATCAGAAGAACATGAAGTTGACTATTTTAGAAAAAAAGCCTTCTTATATAAGTTTTCTAATATAAACTTCAAAAAAACAAAAACGTCTATCAGTATTTATCGATATTTCTGCAATATGTCTAATATGTCTGCAATATTTCTTCAATATAATAATATCTCCCATAAGACAGTTAGTTCTCCAGTATTACATACTTAATAAAAATTTGTTCTAGTATTACGTCTTTAAGCGTAAATTTGCGCAGCACAAATGCTTATTTGCACATGCTTCAGCAAACCACCCTGTATAAATGAAACCAGAACTAGGGATACAAGAACAAAACAAGCAAATCTGAAGCTTCCGAAAATCTATTTGATTGAGTTTAACTGTGATACAAGGGAATGGAGCAACTGTTAGAATACTTCGTGGGGTATTACTTATTTAATTCTAAAGCTCTAACTTAGAGCCCCACAAACACAAACAAGCGAATAATCGCTTAAGTGTGTGAACAAAACACGTAAGACTTAATGAGGGTTTACAACCCTTTATTTTTCAGCATATTTACAATCAGTTCCTACTTGGAACTTTACATAAAGCCTCCACTCGAGCTTAAACTTAAAATAACAATAATTTAAATTAAACTAAACTAGCTTAAATAAGCTATCTGAAAGGTATAGCCGAAGTTATCAGAAATCTAACTAGTTGGCTCCTAAGTATTAATTAAATCGGCGAAGACAAGCAAGTGCCTAAGGTATGGCCGAGCGTAGTAACTAAGAGAGAAATTAGCCAAAGGCAAACGCGCGTTAGTCAGAGAATCAGACTGTCTCTCTCGAAGTCCATGAAGTCACGACTTAAATAGAACTTTCTCATTTGCATTAACTGCGTTTCTGAAATTACATTCTGGCAGGAAATTGTAAGCTGAAATTTGAATAAGATAGGAAAGATACAAAACTTAAAATAACTCTTAATAAACTTAGGATAAACCTTAGATCTTTTCGAGTAAGCATATTCACAAATTAGTTTCTCGGAACTTGAGAATTCTAAAAAAAAGTATTTACAAAATAAATTTTCGCCAACTTGCGAATTCAAAAATCTTTTCAGTTTAACAGATGGTTACAACTACATTCTCGTAAACTTGCGAATTCAATTTCTTGCTTTAAACAGTACTTAGCAACTTTAAACCCATGACATAAATTGAAATTTCAATACAAAATAGAAAACAAGGAAAATTTTCACTTATCTTTTTGGCTTCTATACTCCTGCATTCTCTTGGCGCAGAACTCTTGAAATGTTGGAGTTGCCAAATTTCGGACTAATTCGTTTCGGGCGGCTGGTATTCGATTCTGAACATTCTTTTCTTTTCATTCCTCGGTCGTTGAAACGGCCTGCTTCCTTCTTGGTTGAGGGTTATGGAACTCTAGTTTCCTCTTTGGTTTATAGTTCGTCGACCTTGCCACTGAATCTTTAAAAACCCTGTTGGTTTTCCCGGATTTCTGAAAAGGAATAGACCTCGCGTCGTCGGGTTGTTTTCTTTTCATAGCTTTCGGCTGGCGTATTCTTCTGGTATCTTCTTGTGGTTTGGGTTCTGTAGTTGCACGTTTTCTTTCCTTATCTTGCAAGAGCCTTTTCCGCTGTCCCATAGGCGCTGGCTTCTGTTGAAGGGAACTTTTATCTGTTTAATACGCCTCGTTCTGGCGGAGCTTGAATCTTGTTGGAATTGCGTTCGTTTCGCTGCGCTTTCTTCAGTGTTATCGGCCTTTCGTTTCATGCTGGGGGATCCTTACTGGGCGACGACGAAATTAATATTCTTGGCTCTGTTTCAGGAGCCTGTAATAAATCTTTTAAGATTAGAAGATCCGTACGACTATAATATGGTTTCAGCTGATCGATGTTCGCGATAGATTGTTGTCCATTTTCTTCTTTTAAGTAAACCATTGAAAATGCTATCTGCTGTATTATATACGGGCCTTCAAAACTGGGCTCAAATTTAGCTACCCTATTTTCGGGTGCAGATGACAAAGAATGCTTTAATTTTAGCACTTTCTGCCCTATGGTATATTTTACACCGCGTTTCTTTCTATTGTAGTATAACTTTTGTTTCGACCTCGCCACATCTGAATTTTTGATGGCCTCATTAATAATTTTCTGAATATCATTCAATTTAAACTCTTCCTGTTTTTGTTGAATGAAAAATAGCTTATCCAGAGGCGTTAAAACGTTTCTTCCTAGGAACGATTCTGTAGGCGTTTTTCGTGTAGTGTCATGCTTTGCTGTTCTCAAGGCAAAGCCTGATTTATTGACGCGGCTGTCCCAACGGTCATGATAATTCTTAACATATCCCCGAATAAGTTTAACTATATTCTTATTTACGTGTTTCACAATATTCGATTGCAGTCTATAAGGTACCATTTTTAGATGGCGTATGCCAAGGCCTGTTCACAGGTTTTCAAATAAATTATTTATGAATTGCCTACCATTATCTGATATTACTTTTACTGGGGTCCCGTATTTTAAGATATATTTATTTAGAAACGAATCTGCTACTATTTTCCCTGAAGCCCGTTTAAGGGGAATTATTTCTACTCATTTTGAGAAATGATCCACGATGGTCAACAAGTATCTGCTTTTATTAATCTTTGTCCTAGTGTAGGCACCAAGCAAATCAATGCTAACCAGTTTAGTTGGGAAAGTGGTTTTTATGCTATTTAAGTACCCGGCTGGGTTGTAATTAACGTCGCTATTTAATTGACACAAGCCGTCACAACAATGTACAGCTGCGGAAAATACACCTCTTCGCGTCCTTTTCCTAAGCCCGAGATGGCCTCCTAATTTCGAGTAATGGAGCTCCTCTAGAATACTTAAGCGTAGACTCATTGGGACTACAGGAAGAAATTCTTGATTATCGTTGGTTGTTTTCGTGTAAAACAGCAATTTATCGATAACTTCATAACGGGCAGCTTTATTCGGAATAGCCGTTAAGTCTACATGATCAAAATTTTCGGATCTTCCAGGTAGGCGCAAATATCTTTAAATTCTGGGTCCGTTTTTAAATTGGCGATTATTGTTTCCCGAAATTCGATTATTTTCGCACTTAGCATCGTACATTTAATTGTATTTAGGTCTTCATCGATCTCAATCCTCGAAAAGGCATCTGCAACTACATTTTCTTTCGCCGGCGTCATGTGTTTTATTATTAAGTTAAACTCTTGCAGCGTTAGTGTCCAACGTATGAGCCGAGGCGAAAGATTTTTTCCTGAGTATAGGCGAACAACTGACACGTAATCTGAACACACAGTTATTGGGCATTCCCAAAGAACACCCAAAATTTTTGCATCGATAGTAGGACTGCGAGAGTTTCCCGCTCAGTTGCAGTATAATTTCGCTGAGTTTGATTAAGCGTCTTGCTAAAAAAAAGCTATCGGTTGCCCATTTTGGGAACGAACTGCTCCAACTGCGTAGTCTGATGCGTCTGCTGCCGTCGCTGAATTTTGATTCCCTTCTGGGAATTTAAGAACAGGGGCATTAATTAAGGCGTGTTTCAATTCTTCAAACGCCGTGTTCGCCTCCGCTGTCCATGTGAACACAGTTTTTTTTTTCGTTTAAGCACTAACAAAGGTTCAAGTATCTTTGCGAAAACTTTAATGAATACTCTATAATAGGAACACATCCCCGCCAAAGACGATAACTTCTTAGCCGTATTTTGCGGTGGATAAATTTTGATAGCTAAAACTTTAAAATTGTCAGTTTCTATACCGTTTTTTGAGATTTTATAGCCAAAGTACCTGAATTCCTTGGCGGCAGATTTGCACTTTTTAGGGTTAACTTTGAGGCCCGCCTCATGTAATAATGTAAACACTTCCTCTAAATGTTTAATGTGTTCTTCTAGGGTTTCGCTTGTTACAATTATATCATCGAGGTAAATGGCAGTACGTTTTCCCAAAACTGGCGCCTGGCTTTGTGATAAAAGCTGTCTTTTCGACATCCTTGGGTTTTACTGCAATTTGAAAATAGCCTGAAGTCAGGTCTAAGGTTGTCATATATTAAGTTGACCGAATTTTTCTTATAATTTCATCTATTATCAGGAGGCGATATATGGGGTATTTCGTTATGCTATTTAAGTTTCGGTAATCAATAGCGAAACTCCATGCCTTCGGATCTGCAGGTGGCAGTCCATTCTTCTTTCTACATAAAACTACAGGACTAGCATATGGGCTGTTACTTGGCGTAATTATTTTATCCTCGAGCTTATTCTTAATATCTAGCTCGAGAATAAATTCCTTCACATTTTCATACCTGTACGGCTTCGACTGAACTGGGGGCTCATTACCAGTGTCGATAGCGTGAGATACAATCTGGCAGAAGCCAGCCTTTTCGTTAAATAATTGAGGAAACTTTCTACCAACTCTCGAATCTCTACTCAACAGCAAACTGTTTCGAAAAGGTGGTGAATCTAGTTTTAGAAAGAAGTGGCAAGGGAAAAAGACTGAAATTATTCTTAAACAATAATAATTTTAAATTATAAAATGAGAGTAAATAAAATCAAAAGTAGAAACAAAATATTTATATAAACCACAGATTAAATTATTTAAATATTACTGGTATGATGTGGGTTTCATCGAACGGGACTAAGTACAAAGAAAATTTATAATCCTCTTTAAGATAGATGACCATCAGCAGCCATTGGGTGTGATCGTCTTAGAAAAGTGATATCTAATACTAGTGTTTATTTATGTTCGGAGGCATACCGGCCATTTTGAAAACTGGTCGTCTCTATAGGGTTTATTTTGAATGAGAAAACCAATGAGTTCAGTAATGTATAATTTGCTCTACTAAGTTCGTGAAAATCGGGTAAAGAACGGAAATTAAAGAGAGAATGCTCTAATTAGTAAGAAAAATTTTAATTCGATAACAGCAAAAAATATAAGCAATTAATTGAGGAAATTTTTTATCCGCAAAAGCAGAGAGGACTAGCGAAATAGATTACTTCTTAATTTACCTTTCGTCAATCGTTTTGAAATTGCATAATATTTTACTTTCAAACCACGGCCATCATGTTTCATCTTTTTACAAATGCGAATACATGGAGTACCTGTACTTTTCGTAATTCTTTCTTTCTTTTTGTTTTCTCTTGAAACTACATTAACTCAGAACATAAAAAAATGGTAAACAAGCGATGAGATTCTAAGATTGTGATACTGCAGCTGAGCAGAGCATTGTCGTAAAACAACTTCAATGACTCTATAGATTAAACTTGGAATTACTCTGGAATTAGTGCGTTAATATATGTTGCTTCTAATTCTTTCATGAATCAAATCTATGTTGTTTCTAATTCTTTTATGAATCATAAGAATGGTTTCAAGACGACTAAATAAAATATAACACAAAAATTAAATTAATTTAACTAATAAGAAATGTAAGAGAATTAAAACGTCTTACAATCTACCGCCAATAGTTAACAGTATGTTTAAGGCAGATATCTGGACCGGTAAAGGACCATTCACGCTTGGATTTATCTGAGATAACACGGTCGATTAGCTCCGTTAAACGTGAAGTTCAGATTTTTTAAGTGAAGAAAATTTGGTTTTATTGAAAGCTTGGAAGTGTAGACTATACTAGATATCTTCGTTAACTCAGATAAAGCCCAATGTAAACGGCTCTTGAAAGCCAGCTAATCCTTGCTCTCGTAGAATCAGCGTAACCGTCACCATCGAAATAACGTAAATTTCGGTAGAGGCAATGCAACTCGAGCTCGTTTCATTCGCGAGAAAACCAGACTGCACTTTGAACACTCTCGTTTTTAAAAGTGATAATATGATGCTGATTTTAAGGCTTTTGAATGCTAGGTAAAACTTGAAAGCGATAGTTCCTAAAATGTTAGAGAAATAGATATATCCCGTTAGTCGGGCTCACCAGCGGTAAAATCGCTGAACAACAATAGTTCGGTCGGGGGTGCGGCAAATAGGCTGGCTGCAGGGCGTTTTCGCGGTTTTCCAGAAGTGTAAGGTTTAGAACGTCCTTCATAAAGCCATTCTTCTCCTTAGGAAGACAGTTTTTGAGTGCATTCTCATTATTATTTAAACCATACCTTTAGTCCACTGACGGCACAGCACTGCTGGGTATGCAAAATAACGTAAACTTCTATACTGCACTCTTAATTCAGTAATTTTCTTTTAACAGATTCTGAGGATCTTGAATCCATAATGCAGATATTCAATCACCATCGACGTCAGTCATTTTCTGTAAAACGACCACATCTATTGAAATCCAAAATTTTCAAGACAAGCAATTATCTTAATTTTGTAAGACTGAAAAAAAGGTTAAACTTATGACATAGTATTCCATCAGTCACGGTCACAAATCTTCATGATCAAAGCACAGATTTTTTCCATTCATGATATAATGTATTTTTCTCCCTCCCCCTTTCCTCATGCTTTCGTGGTCTACTAGAGTTCGAATCACGGCGAAGGCTTTGCGGATTTCTTCAGTTTTCTGGGATCGGAAAAATTACATATGATTCTACAAGTGGTGCTCGAATTAAACAGATGGTGGACGGTATTTCTTCATCAAAAGGATTTGACGGATGGGTCCCTTTATCTTCAGTCTAATTTAAAAGAGAGAGTATTAAAATCTTCTAGAAGTTTCTTTTTTACGTGATTTATCAGGAAAGGCCTGTTATTAGGAGTCTCGAACAATACTAACAATGACAGGCAGATGATGCTCGAGATGATGGTTTTGCTCTGTGGAACTTTATGCGCCATTTGGAAGTCTACCTTTTTGCTCTGCTTAGAAGATTGTACTGGGATTTTCCAACTTTCTTCGACAATCACTACACCAAAAGGTTTTGAGCTAATGAACCATAATTCGCATTTGAAAATAGTTAATATATACTAAAAATCTCACATCTGAAAATAGATAATGTGTATCAAACTACATACATTTTGAAAAAGCCTCTTGGGCTTCTTTTACCACTTCATTCGTAACATTTGCTGTGCAATCTTCAAAAAGATTGAGTTAATCGTCGTCTTGAGGGCAACTAAAAAAATTAATTACAAAATACTTCAGAAAGCAGCATAACTTACCTCAAATGGTTGCATTGTTTAAGTCTAATTCGTAATATTTGTGTCACTTGTATATGATGCTACGTTTACAGCGCTAATTCTTAAAGATTGTACATAAGGCAAATGCTGAGACCCGTATTTAAAATTTTTATTTATCAGTCTGTAAGAGCCAAAAATCTCCCTCTAGTGGCTCAGAGCCTGAATACTCTTCTCCCAAGCTGTAGCTGAGCGAAGTCAACTCTCTCCATCTTGTAACACACTAACTTTAAGAAATCATCTGTTTTAAGCTGTTATTATTTGCACTGTAAAGTAAAGACTACTTACTGGAAACCATTACTGTTTATCAGGCATAAATGAAACTCTGAAATCTGTTATTACAAATTCATAACGCGAGGAAGAAAACTTTTATTAGGCAGATATGATCATGCATTGTAAAACAGTTTAGAAATAAACAATATTGGGGAGAAATTAAGTAATTTTATGAATTACACACATTTTAATCTTATATCAACCTTCGTTTCACGTAAAACTTCTATACTTTAAGCTAAATTAGATCAGTCTTCGTTCAAGGAGCAAACAAAATAGCGAGATGCATTCGAATGTTTTAAAAAAATAAATATATCGAAAGTTCACACTGTCTATAGCTTAATACACATTACATTATATTATATAATGCATAACTGAAAAATGAAAGAAGAGCATTCTTTGGATTTTGCAGGAATAATTTTATTTCTTTTATCTTTACCATAAAAAAATTGCTAAATTTTAGTTTGACACGAACTTATCTTCATTGGAGTCCACTGGAGTTAGTGCAGTTCACTAAAGCCAGAGGGCATTGATTGTGTCACCTACCTACTTTGTCTGAAAACAAAGAAAAGAAAAAAAAATATACGTCCCTGGAGTTTTGGGTAAAAGCAATACTGGTAACGTTATTTGAAATTTTCCAATGTTTTTTTTTTTGCTAACTACTTCATATTCTGGAATGTTCACAACGAAAAATACTAAGCTGCAGAATCTGCAAAATAACACAGATCTTAGACGAAATTTAAAATAAACTTAAAATTAAATAAGAAAATATTTTTCTGCAGATAACTTTCTCAAGTGCCATTTTTTTAAAATCTCTGATAAGTATTACATTTATTTAAACTATTTTTTTCAGTGAAATTTTAAAAGAAATTTAGGATGCCAAAAATACACTTAAATTGTACAATTTTAATGTACTTCTCTGTTTTAACGTCTGTTTTACCTGCATGAATAATTTAGCTTTTAAATTCTTTAATTATTTCTAATTTGTTCACTCAATTATTTAATTTATTTTTCTAATTAATAACACACTTTAGAACAATAATTATAATTTTTGTCATTTTATTATATTTACATGTTATTGCTCCTACTAATAATATCAGAATGCTTTAAATTTTAAATCTGAACTCCTTTTGTTGAAGATAATTTCTACTAAAGGGAATGTGGCAAATATTATCGAAAAATATCAGTTGTTAGCAAGGCGCGATGAATGCATCTAATAATAAAAACTGAAGAAATTCTCACTATCAAACCCTTTTCGAATTAAACAGAATATATGCAGTTGTAATAATTAATACTTTCTTTCTTCCTTCTTTTGGCAAGGCATTAATCTGTGCCTTGAGTTTTCTGCAGCAAAATATTAAGGGAGAGTATCAAATGGACTTTTGTCAATAACGGCTTAAGATGGACAAAAAGACGTAATAAATCTCATTTAATTTTGCTGAAATCATCGAGCTTAGAGTTTAGCAAAACTTTGTAAAGCTTGCTTTTCTTTTTTCAAACCAGTTTTAAATTTCTGTTCAATCGCGCCTTAATTCGACATTTGCCTTTTGTAGGTGAACGTCCTGTGATACATAGGTGATTTGGTAGAGCTAATCAGAATATAAAAATGTAAAACTTCTAGTTATTTATTTATCTGATGAGTATAAATTTTTTTTCCAGATGCATATGCAGTTTCCTAGTTTTACTAGTGCTTCCGAGTTCTTTGGTGGAGATTTTATCATACTATCACAAAATGAACCTACAACGTAAGTACATCTATATCTTAATATTTAATTGCAGAACGTATGTTACTTTGATGTAATAAATTTAATAGTTAGCTTATGTTTAAAATGAAAATGACTTCAATACTCTGAGAAACAAGCAACTTAAAATTTTAAACTTAGTCTTCTTTTAATGAGTCTCTTAATGAGCTTTCTTTTAAGGTTACATTAAATCAAACTCAATGTTCAGAACAATTGACACACACCCTAGAGTACCTGGACTTAGCTGCGTTTAAGGTGATTCTCGCACTTCATTATGCTTCATTCCACTTCATCTAAACACTAAATAACTTCACCAGACCAAGTTCCGAAAGCTCTCTCTCTAAATTCTTGAGGTTGTTTAAATTCACTTTATTTTCAGTTTCTGTATATGAGTAGATGAAGCATAAGAACGAGAAGGATAAAACATAAGAAATGAAATGTTGATTAAAATGAAACTTACTATAAAAAAGTTGTGGTAAATTTACCACAACTTTCAGTTTCAACTGGAAAAGTATGAGATTTATCTGAGGCGAACATTTCTTTTGGATACTGATTAGACTGAGATGTTAATAATTCATTTCAGCCTCCCATAGATATCGCAGCGAATTTTCCCGCCTAATCTCTATGTCAGTAACACTGGTTTATCAACCATTTCAGCAGGCAACGAAATTTAGTGATCTTTTATTCAATTTGCCGTGCTGACAGTTTCTCATTCGATTAGTCACGCCGGCAACTAATTGTTGTTGTTTAACTAGTTGTCAGCACGGCCAACTGAATGAGACAATTGATCTGATTGAATCGATTTGAAAGAGAATTTGAATTGAAGTCAAATCTGAGTATCTGAATATTACTATAAATTTAATATCGGCATATTACCTATTCTGCAGACTAAATTACACGTTCTGAAAGTTTCCTTAAAAGGCAAATGTCCAGTTAAAACCAGCCCTCGTAGATAATAAATTATACATGTTATGCCATATAGGGTGGCAATATTTGCCCCACCACATAAGCAGCACAATATTATGTTGTAACCTCTGCATATTTTAATAATAAACGTAATGTAATTAAACATGGCGTAAAATGGAATGACTAAGCTATTGAGTTTTTAATTTCATAAAAAGCCAATAAATTACATCCAGCATAATTTCCTAAGAAATTTAACGCAGTCTTCCCATTGTCTGTTGTTTCTGAAGGAGACATTTTTGCCCAACTGGTTAAAAATACAATTTAATTTTTCGCTTTTTACGATTGATTGCTGTCACAGATAATGTGTCAAATCAAAACATCCTTCTTTTGTCTAAAATGATCATAATCTCATATCTAAATATTTGTAATTATGCGATACATATTAATTTGCCCATTTTTATGCAAAATTTCTAACACATAAATTTTAATCTTTTTGTAGACAAAGGTTCTCAGGTTCTTTTTGCTTTTTCATTCATATCCAATTTTAAGAAACTAGTCAATGTGAAGACATCGTCTGAATCACTGCGCTGCCTACACGGAATTCGAGCTCTCAGCATGTTTTGGGTGGTTTTAGGACATACTTACATATTTCATAGTCAATCTGTGTTTATGTTCAGTAAGTATCCTCGAATTAATTTCAATATTGTATTTGGTTATGGTTTATGTTGGGATATAGAAGATTAAACAATGTCATAAGAGATGGCTAAAATTACCCTTTGCCTCTAATACGTTCTTAATAAATAGGAACTGTGTTTCTGTTAATCCAGGCGCGCTAGATCTTCGTCTTTCGTTTACGAAATTACAATGATAATGAATGCCATAATTAATTCGTGTCCTTTCATTAACTAAAATAAAGCAATAATTTATTTTTAATGAGAAAATTTTTGCATTGTTAATAACTTTAAACTTCATTACACAAAAATAAAATATTACTTTTATGAATAATAAATTTATTTTAAGCTACTCAAATTTCGATTTGTAGTTTACATGAAACGTGTTATATCTTAAATTTTATGATAACTTAGTAAAGAAGTAATTTTGGGTAGACTTTTAATACTGTTATATGAATAGTAATTAGATAGGTTTCGGTATAATGTCCTTCTGTACAGACGTCAAGGCACAACTCTTCATTTCCTTTGTTATATTTATTTCATTTCAAACTGGCATCCCACGCTTTAATGATGACTGATGAATGGGTGACACCAACTTAATGGCACGGTATGTTTCAATTTGCTCTGCAGTAAAGCTTCATGTTTCGTTAGGAAATAACTCTGCGTGGATCTACCACCTGTTGAAAGTTCTCAATGAGTAAACAAGTACATTTAGCTTCATTTTATCAAGGAAAAAGTAGTTTAAATCATTAGACGTGTTAAACAACTTATGATTTCTATTGAAAAAACAGCTAGCTGCCGTGTAAGGTGATAGTCTCAATGATATTTGACAGATTCCAGAAGAAATTATCATACTGGAAAGTTTCCATACTGCTGTTGTGAAAACAAAATCGATAATGAAATGCAAGCATTTTCAACCAAAACGAAGGCTAACAGCATGCATTTAAGTCACCTAGAAACTAAAACTGCTGAAGTCTCAAAACACAGATACGTAGCCAAATGGAGAAGGAAGGAAAATAGTAATTACTTCAACACTTCAAATATTAAAAGTTTAATATTAACATAAATATTAAAATTTTAAAGTAATTTTATTATTTCTTTATTTAGTCTTCTTATCAAAAAGGAAGATAATGTATGAAGTTTAAGTCAGGTATTGCTAAGAAACAGGAAATGCATTTCTTTTAAATGCACTTGCGAATGTTGTAGAAAGTAACTAAAAGATAACTGTTGCATAATTTAAAATTTAATTTTCAGAAGGGAAAATTTTAAAATGGATTCTTTGAGAGCAGATTTGATGAAACAGCAAAGGAAACTTACAAAAAGTCAAAACAGTGCAGTAAATATTTTAATCTGTGTACACTGCAGCTGTTGAATCTGATAGCTAATAATTTGTACTTTTTAATTAATTGTGCTCGTGTCTATTTGTTAGCTACCCATTCGAATCATAGTGCAGAAAAGTGTAAACTATATAGATTAATTGTTATTTTAGATTTTAAATACAAGCTCAACAATAACAAGAGTATGCTGAATGGATCATCCTAAGGTAGTATTAGTGATGGAAGGGCAACTCAAATCCTTTAATCCATCCAGCAGATTTGGCACTCAAGTTTATGGAAAGAAAACTAAAGGCTATATCAAGTGATTTGGATCAAGAGTGATAATTTAGGTTTTCATTTCGACTTTCATTTACATCAGCCTTAACATAAATTTAAATTTCGAATGATTAAAAATCGAAAGAAAATGCTGAAGATATTTGCTTCGTAAATGTTGAAGATATTTAGATGTTGAAGAGTTTGTTTTTAGGTATACCTGTCGCAAACGATTTGCCTACTTAGCCACCCGTTTAAGCGTAGGCAACTTTAGAATGAAATTGTTCTAAACAATAAAAAATAAAAGGAACCAAATTGTGCTGTGAGGAAAATGTACATTATATGGCAATAGAAGAAGATTTTAAAGCAATTATATCCCATCCTTTTTTGCCTTTGCATGCAAATGTCGCTAAATTAAAACCCTAATTTATATTCCCGTAAGTTTTCAAACAGAATTTAAATGAAGACTTGCAATATACTTCATTAGCCTGCCTCAACAATTGCCAAATAAACACCATCTATTACTACAAACGTTTAAATATAATGCAGGGGTAGGCAGACTTTTTCACTGTACGGCCTACTTCCAATTTTTTCAAGGTGTTACGGTCCACCCAGTGGTTAAACCCTTAGGTTTGGTGATCTAAAAAATTATCTACAATATTTGTTATAACTTAATTATAACTAGGGAATATACACTTACCTACTTAACCCTACCTAAAAAAACTTTCTCTTTTAAATCCGCGTTTAAAGCAAAACGCAGGATACAAACATAATAATAATGATGGCCACAATTTCCATATGACGCATTTCTTATCAAACAATTCAAAATACACTAAAAAATAAATCATTTTAATATAAAATTAGTTTTCATAGTTATATTTAGTAAAAGACCGTCTTCATACTCTCCACCAATCTTGAATATCTCGGCATATGTTTACTAACTGTTAATATTGCACTGGATTTTAAGTAGTAGTCTAAGGAGACGGGAACGATATGTTGTCTTCATTGTATTCATCGCTGAAAATGTAGATTCACACAGGTAGAGTAAATTAAATGCAACTCTTTAAATTAGGATACTTTACTTCCAGATTTAAATAAACTCCTGCTTTACTTCATCTATTAGATTCCAAAAGTTATTCCTAGGTTCTGAACTACGTGCTTTAAAATTATGTCATTTTGAAGGAGAAAAACTTCGTTTTGCTCAAGAGATAGAGAATATATAATTTCTTTTATTTCTTCCACATAAAAATTGCTAAACGATAACACACAAATGTAACAATTGGTTCTGGTCTACTAAATTCTTGAAAACGTTTTTCAAATTCGGAGTGAAGTTTTTTTATTTTATCATAATAGTTCTCTTTGTTGAATATACCTGCGATTTTAAACAACTTGTCAGAAATATTTGTGAAATTTATTTGTTTATACTTCATCACCTGAGAAAATATTAGACTTAACTTGCTCTTGAAAGTGTTAACAAATCCATTCATTTTAATTTAGTTTGTAGTTTGAGTTTTTCTTTGCAATTCTAAGTTCAATTCATTATAGATGGCTTGTTATATCAACAACAAAACCTAAATCCACCAACCGAACAACATCAGTAAGTTCAAAGCACGCTTTCTCGTTTAATTAAAAAAAAATCTTTTACCTCTTGTAGTAGGTGCTTGAATCTTTGTATTTAAGTATCAGCGTCTTAGGTTTTAATAAAGACGGTCACCCCGAAATGTCGTGGTGTTCCATCAGTCGATCGCGATCGACTTAATGCCTACCCCTGATATAATGCATTCAAGATCATTTGATATGCCAGGTGCAAATTTCTAAAATTTTACTATTTTTTATTATTGCTTTTAAATGCAACTAATTATTTATTACTACAATAATTAATTATTTGTAACTATAAATTTATTACGGATATGAAGTAGGAGAATTTTCCCTTTTCATAATGATTATCAATCCCTGAAACGCTATTAAACCGATATTTTCAATAATAAAATTATTTTAATTTTTGACATTAAATCATAAATATATCAATACAAATAGAAACATTTTCTATTCTGTATTGCTTAAAAATTACTTCTTTTTCTTAAATGGTATATTTTTGGAATTTGCTGTTTGAAAAAACAATTACATCTTTTACATTTGTAAATTAATAAGATAATAATTTTTAAGTTATGTAATTTCGAATCTTTCTAAAATTAACGTTGTTCTAAAAGTTTTACATTTCTTACATGGTTAAATCAGTTTGAATGTTACCTTAAATTAACATAATAAAGTCCAAATGAAGCCAGAAAATAGGAAAATGTACCGTCTTATTCATGTCAATAGCTGTTTCATTACTTGCAGTCGAAAAATAAAGAATATAAATTTTAAAAAAATTGGCGATATCATTAGAACAGCAGAAGCAATAAATTTTAAGTAGTAATAGTTTACAACTTAAATTGATTTCTCATCTGATTCCATGAAATATTTAACTAACTTGTTATTTTCCATAACATCCAGTCTGACACTTTGAGAAAAGATGCGAATTTTCTTTTTCTTGTACAGTACGCATCTATTGCTGATCCTCCCAAGGCAATGTTAATTTTAGAGTCACATTTATTTCGTTGCATGTATATTATTTTCCGTTTTTAACGTTTACATAATTTTTGTTTCATTTTGACTTTTGGTAAACTTACGGATACTCTTCTTACACTTGGGCTTTTCAGTCAATTTGTACATCCCTTTCTAATCTCCAACAAATTGTTTCCTTATTGATTATTTTCTTTTACTTAGTTCTGTATAAATGTACTGACACTAGTAATCCTATTTTTCAGGTTTTTGCTTTCATAGCATATAATATACGAATACATAAGTAAAATCAATGATCATTTAATATGGGAAGTCTCTTCCAGGCTTAACATGATAGTAAATATCATAAAAGTTTTTTTAAGATTTATGTAAAAAGCTTGTGCAAGTTATGTATGTTAATGTCTGTAAAAACTGAAGCAAAATGGAATATATTTTAATTTCCATTTTACATAATTCTGTTATTTTATATATTTTATAAGATTTTTGACTTAATAAAATTAGTAATATCTGATAATAAATGGGAATAATTTATTTATTTATTAGTCCAAAGGGGCAATTTGCCCTGAAGGACTGACTATTAATTTCGTTTTAGCATTTTTCGCTGGTTCACTATAAATATCGCTTACTTTTTAAATTGTTGCCACCAAATATTATCGCCCTGTATTATACTTAAAGAAATTAAATAATGAAGAATCTGCATGAACGCATGTATGTTTCTCGTATTGTGATAAAAAAACGATACCTAGAGCCATCCAATTTTGAATAACGTACATTTCCACCCGAATATGGGCATCTCGAAGCTCCAATTCGGAATTTGTTTTATTGTCTATTTCATATTTTGTAAAACTTTAATGAATTTTTGATTAACAAACTCAACCATTTCAAAGCGAGGAATAGCAACACTGTCCGAAAAAAAAACACTTTTATCACCAGCGCGCGAGACTGTGTATCGGAAATTCTAAATATATGCTCATTTTAAAATTATTTTACAATATAGCTGTTGAACTGAATTTTTTGGTTTAAGTGCGAAGAGAATGATATTTAATAAATAAAATTAATGCACGAAACGTTAAAAAAAACTCCCATTTGAGCGTAATGTAAAATCTGAAAGCTTTCAGGTTCTTTTCTTTTTTATTGTTTTATGGCTTTCAGAAGTTGTCATTTCAGAATGTGTTTGGAATCGGCTTGTAAAAATTACTTATTTGACTTAAATTCCACGCCTACTGTAAACAGTTTTTTTTAAATGTTTTCAATTTAATTTTAAAGCATTCTGTGTCTATAAATTTTACAAGCTGTTCGACAGGTTTTATTTCCTTAAATATTGACCTTAACCATATACTTCCCCTCAGTCTCTTAAAATAAGAGGCGAAAAGTTTTCGGAAACAGTTCCAAAGTTTTAATTTTTATTTAAGTATTTCCGATAGCCTGGAAATTAGAACTAGTTTTCATTAAATCTTAGTAAATGTAATAGAGGAAATCTTATAATTTTGGTTATTAAGTTAGCAGAAGTATTCGAGAAGGAATTTACTAGCTGGGGCAACTTTTCAGTATCTACTGGCAATAGAAATTTAAGATTTTGTTGACAAATTTTAGGGATCAACTGCAAAAACAACAGTTTGTGTTTTTGAGATTAATACATCCATACTAGGTAAACTAGCATTCATGATTAAATTTATAGATACCACTATAAAATATGAATTTGTAAGGCAGAATTCATCTTATGTTTATTCATTATAGCTTAGTAAAGACGAAACTGAAACTAACTGGACATTTTTATCTGCAGAAACCACACAAAAAGTTAAATTTTACATGTACAGACCTCCAAACCCTACTTTTGAAAGCATAAAGAAAATTCTGTGCTTTATGTTTTGAAATTTTGTTAGGAGAAGATCATGTCTGAGACCAATAGTTAAAGAAACAAAGTTCGTAGTCTTTATTTCGAACACTATGTATACCATATTTATTTGATATTAATGTTTAAAAGAAACTAAGTTCGTAGTCTTTATTTCTGTATAACTTATTATATCTATTAGACAAATAATTATTTTCTTCTTTGCTTAATCTACAGAAAACACTTTGGAATTCAAAACTTCCATGAGCACCTTCATGTCACAGACAATTGTCAATGGAGCACTAGTGGTAGACACATTTTTCTTTCTCGGGTAAGTAAAACCTTCAGTGGAGGACAGCTTAGTGCAAAATATATTTTGAATTTACTTTCATAGATTACTGGAAAATGAATTAGTAAAACTAGTTATTATTAAATGCCAAATTTTTAAAATGGATTATTTTTTTCAAGAAAGTTATGCTGTTTTTTTATATCGAAATCCTTAATTTGATAACACTGCATTATTTTGATTTTTTTAATGTGAATGCGAATTGAAGATTTTTACTTATGTGAAATAATGTAAAAAATCGGGTTAAGAAAATTTCTGGAATCAAACATTGTGAGCAATGTATCGCAAAACACTGTTTTGTTATTCAAATCAACATTTTCAGCTACTGGTCGAAGAAAAGATCATATGTTAATTGTACCAAAATTTGGTTTTCCACGTTACATGGTATTTTTACTATTGTTAACGCTTAATATAGAAATTTTTGTTTAAATTTATGTAACAAACATTAAATGAAATTTAGAATTTTTAGATTTAAAAAATTAGAAACCAATATTTCTGCAAAATTTCTATATGCCATAAATTTATCACTTTAAACAGCTTATATTAGGAAAGGTAAAGAATAAAAAATGCGTGTGACTTGGACGCACTCAGATGATCAATGTTTAGATTTACAGAGCGTTACGCGTTGCCATATATATTATTTTCGCTATACTATTTATATATGTAATTCTCAACTGTAAAATTGTTATTCCTTGGAGTTATAAAAATGGTTCAAAATGTTTTGCTCTTTTAGAATATTCACAAAGTGTATACGAACTATTAACTAACAAAAATACTAATCAGTATTCGAAAACATTAGAAAATATCAAAATGTTTAATTCAATTATTCTTTGTTTAGAAGCTGAGATTACCAATGATTTTTAAAGCAATTTAAAATGGAATTTTAAGACTTATTTTGGAAAACGTGTAAGATGTTATTTTTTGTATTTAAAATTGGAAATTTTCAGATTCCAATAATGTGATCAATAGGTTGGTAATACTCTAATCTAAATTTATTATTTTGCATTCTGCTAACTATTTTGGCGCTAGGTGTAATGTATCATGAGATGAATAGGCTTTAAGGCATGTGTTGCCTATTTAGTTATTATTTCCCGCGTTAACAATTACATCAGTACCGCGGTTAATATGATTCAGAAAGGAGAAAAGAAAAGTACGGCGAAGGTAAAAGTAGGGACATATTCGTTTAATCTTTATTATCATATCAAGTTTCAAAGTATACTTACTACTTTAAGGATGGATTTATTTTGTACTTTTTAATTTTCCCATTCCCATAACAGCGCAGTTCATACCCCAGAAAGTTTCCCTCTATTTCGTTCGTTAATTCGATTCGTTACAGAATCGACAGCATGGTATTTTCATTCTATAATGCATGACAGAATGCAAGATGATAAATCTGAAAGAAAATTTTCAGTTAAAAATTTAATTATATAAGCTTTTCACCTAAATATATTCTTAAAAAGCAAAATTAAACGAGGAAGATTATTGAAATTTTAAATTTTCTAAGATAATGCATTCGTTACCAATAATTATAACTTCAAGCATTAACAGAAAAAAATACATTTTTTCTTTGACTTTGGGGCCATTATATTACCTTAAAATTATCTGAATAATTCTTTTATAAAGAGCTCGGAGAGCAAAAAATATTGATAATACAGTATTTTTTTAGAACTGACATAAAATGTTTGCTGCTGACTATAATGATGATTTAGTACAATTAGTTAATCAACTTATACATACATATAGATATATGTATGTATACATATAATATATATATATATGGAGTATAGGACCCCATTGGCGATTTTTGGCTCGGCGACCGAAAAATGTCGCCAAGCCATGGAAAAGCAGTTAAAATTGAAAACACAAGTTAGAAAGCACGTTTTAACCAGAAAAAAATTTTAGAATATATGTTTAAACAGCGAATTTGAAGGTACATAAGTTAGTGGGGGGAGTATTTTAAATAATAATACTGAAAATGCAAGTTTAGCCTTAGAAAAGCAGTTAAAATTGAAAATAGAAGTTAGAATGCACATTTTAACAAGAAAAATTTTAAACACAAATTTAGAATATATATTTAAATAGTAAAACTGAAAATAAATAAATAAGTGGAGGCATATTTTTAGCAGTCATATGAAAAATACAAATTTTAAGCTGTAAAACTGAAAATAGGAGTTCAGAATACATGTTTAAATTAAAAGCATGAAAATAGGAGTTAAGAATGCATGTTTAAATTAAAAAGAAAGAAAAGTTTGAAAATACACAAGTACATGGAGCCATATTTCAAGCAGTAATATTGAAAATGCAAGTTTTAAGTTGTAAAACTGAAAACAGAAGTTCAGAATACATGCTTACATTAAAAATAAAGTAAAGAAATGCTAGAAATTTAGTAAAGTTTACAAAATCATGGTAAATTTACAAAGAAATCCTATACTCTGCCCAGTTTATGTCCCTTACAATTTCTAGAAATTTGTTGAATACATCAGTATTTTGCTCCTTGCAAGACTTAGTGAAAATACAGACAGGGTTGCCGAAATGGAGTATACTAGAATTCGCTGGCTTACCAGAAAAATAGCGTCCGAAAAGTGCGCCAAGCCAAAAAATCGCCAATGGGGTCCTATACTCAAGTTGTACCATATATATATATATATATAAAATCAAGAGATAGTGTAAAATTAGGAAGAGCAACAACCATGTGTTTGGGGTAGATTTTACTCAAGACTACCGATTACGACGGCAAACAAGTATAGGTCCCTCTTCATCAACAGCAAAGAAATCTGTAATGAAGGGTGTGTAAAGGCCGTATTTATATCAAGGATAAAGCTAACGAGTAGGTAGTGTCATCTTTCCATAAAAACAGCAAACATAATTCGGAAATTAGGTTAATATAATTTCAAAAGAGTAAGAAAGGACTCGATTAGAATTAAACTCGTTTACTAAACAAGGTGAATCTTCGTGAATGTGAAAAGCTCAAGGAAATCCTACTCAACAACTGAAGAAGCTTTTTGGATAATTTTTGCACACCCAAAGTCAAAACTGTGATTAAATTTCCAACTATGATTAGTTATCGAAGGTTTATTGATTTTGCTTTTTCCGATATAAGATTCGTGTTCCTTGATGCGAAACCTTAACGCTCTTTTAGTTTGGCCAATAAATCCCAAATCACACTAAAAGGATATAAAAAAAGTGCTATACATTCCCCAAGAATTGAAGTCAGAAATGGAATCTTTAAGAATGGAACTGTGAATTTTATTGATAGGTGAGAAGAATCTATTGATAATTGTGATAATGATGATTAGTTGCTCGGGTATACGAATGATAGTAGCCCAGAGATGATATAAATGATTTGAATGATAGTTGCCCAGAGATGAAAAGATAGTTGCTCGGATAATTTCACCGCAAAATATTAAATGCAGATATCAGCAAGTACAGGATGAGGACATTGTCCATAGCTAATCCTTCAATTTGGCGATAATGTTTATTTTGAAAAACAAATTGGGTTTGACTCAAAGGGATCTTAGTAAGAGAAATTTACTTTTCAATTTCAGTATGTGTGAAATGGAAATCTCGAAGATTATAGTTTCAAGACATTTTAGCGCTCCATGGACTGGAACTAGTAAACCGTAATACAACATTTGAAAAAAATATATATATAGTGGACCGCGAGAAGAAATATCTAAGTTTTTCGACGACTTCAAAAGAATTTTTACAGGGTTGTCAGAAAGTAAAGGAGAAAATACGAAAACTGAATATTTGGCCAAAGAATGTGATATTCTTCCTAAGTTAGAAACTATAGGAAAATTAGAAAAGGGTTTCCAATTTTCGGTCCTTTCGAGAGAACACAAAACCTAGCACAGTTAGCAACAGATGGAATGAGTGTTTTGTTTAAACTAAATTGGGAGTATATGAGAAGATTTAACAGCTGTGTTATTTTCGTGAGATCAGAAATCCTTAGGGATCGAGTATGGGCCTTCTTGTATCAGTTTCACGAATCCATCAATGTATGTGTGTTAGTCCATAACAACGATCTGTCCAACTTTATCAGCTTTGGATAAAATAACTTAAGGATTAGAACAAATTTCACTTAAGGCCTTCCTTTCCTAACTATTACGATTCCAAACAAACAATTTGTTACTAAAATTCCCGTTGTAAGTGGCGGATTGTGTCTTTGTGTGTTTCTGAAATTTTAGAGAATTTGAAAGCCTTTTTCAACAGAAGCAATGCTCTGAAGAACTGTTGGTTTAGATGTTTGAAAAGTTGAAGTTATATTTTAATACTTACATCTGATAGATTAACATTAACAATGGGATTAATATCTACAATGAGAAAATTAACAGGAGAGGTGAGACTGGCTGATTTGGGTGTCATCTTTTGGAATTTAGAAGCAAGGATTATTTTATGGCTTGACAAGCGGTTCTGGTTATATACCAAGATTTATGATCAAAAGCGGAAAAATTTAAACTCGCAATTTTCAAACGAATGTAATATAATTGACATTCAGTTTAGACAATGTTTTTTATAATGTATCAAAGAAGTGACAACTTGAACTTTTGCATAATTTTCGAAAAGGGAACAGAAGATTTCGGATAACATACTAAGAGATAATGAATCAAAAAAGGATCTCAACAGTCTAACAGGAAGAACATACATCTTATCTCTTAAGAATGCAATATGATAAATCTGAAAGAAAATTTTTCAATTAAAAATTTAATTATATAAACTTTTCACCTAAATATGTTCTTAAAAAGTAAAACTAAACGAGGAAGAATATTGAAATTTTAAATTTCCTAAGATAACGCATTTGTTACCAATAATTATAACTTCAAGCATTAACAGAAAAAAATACGTTTTTTCTTTGACTTTGGGGCCATTATTTTACCTTAAAATTATCTGAATAATTCTTTTATAAAGAGCTCGCAGTGCAAAAAAATATTGATAATACAGTATGTTTTTAGAACTGACAAAAAATGTTTGCTGTTGAATGTAATGATGATTTAATACAATTAGTTAATCAACATATACATACATATAATATATATATATATATATAATCAAGAGATAATGTAAAATTAGGAAGAGCAACAACCATGTGTTTGGGATAGATTTTACTCAAGACTACCGATTACGACGGCAAACAAGTATAGGTCCCTCTTCATCAACAGCAAAGAAATCTGTAATGAAGGGTGTGTAAAGGCCGTATTTATATCAAGAAGGAGTAAAGCGAACGAGAAGGTAGTGTCGTCTTTCTGTAAAAGCAGCAATTAAAACTCGAAAATTAGGTTAATATAATTTCAAAAGAGTAAGAAAGGACTCCATTAGAATTAAACTCGTTTACTAAGCAAGGTGAATCTTTGTGAATGTGAAAACCTTCAAGGAATTCCAATTCACAAACTGAAAAAATTTTTGGATAGTTTTTGCAGACCCAAAGTCAAAACTGTGATTAAATTTCCAACTATGATTAGTTATCGAAGATTTATTGATTTTGCTTTTCCCGATGTAAAATTCGTGTTCCTTGATGCGAAACCTTAACCCTCTTTTAGTTTGGCCAATAAATCCCAAATCACACTAAAAGGATATAAAAAAAGTGCTATACTTTCCCCAAGAATTGAAGTCAGAAATGGAATCTTTAAGAATGGAACTGTGAATTTTATTGATAGGTGAGAAGAATCTATTGATAATTGTGATAATGATGATTAGTTGCTCGGGTATACGAATGATAGTAGCCCAGAGATGATATAAATGATTTGAATGATAGTTGCCCAGAGATGAAAAGATAGTTGCTCGGATAAATTCACTGCAAAATATTAAATGCAGATATCAGCAAGTACAGGATGAGGACATTGTCCATAGCTAATCCTTCAATTTGGCAATAATATTTATTTTCAAAAACAAATTGGCTTCGACTCAAAGGGACCTTAGTAATAGAAATTTACTTTTCAATTTCAGTATGTGTGAAATGGAATTCTCGAAGATTATAGTTTCAAGATATTTTAGCGCTCCTTGGACTGGAACTAGTAAACAGTAATACAACATTTGAAAAAAAATATATATATAGTGGACCGCGAGAAGAAATATCTAAGTTTTTCGACGACTTCAAAAGAATTTTTACAGGGTTGTCAGAAAGTAAAGGAGAAAATACGAAAACTGAATATTTGGCCAAAGAATGTGATATTCTTCCTAAGTTAAAACTATAGGAAAATTAGAGAAGGGTTTCCAATTTGTGGCCCTTTCGAGAGAACACAAAACCTAGGAATGTTTTTTATAATGTATCAAAGAAGTGACAACTTGAACTTTTGCATAATTTTCGAAAAGGGAACAGAAGATTTCGGATAACATACTAAGAGATAATGAATCAAAAAAGGATGTCAACAGTCTAACAGGAAGAACATACATCTTATCTCTTAACCTTTTAATTAACTTTGCAGCACACTGCACGATTTTAATAATTAATGATCTTAATTTGAAAATTTTAAACTTTTATATATAGATATATATATACCCCCCACACACGCAGATGTGAATAAACAGTTATTATTGATGCAATTGCCATTCTTGACAAAAATTATACTCCCTCCGTCCCAAATTAGTTGTTACATTTAAGTCGAAAATTTTGTCCCAGATTAGTTGCTACATTTCAAGTAGGTGGAGTCATAAATAACTTCTGATGCAGTTTAGTAAATAGCTATATTATGTGCAAGAAATTCCTTAAATATCAATTAAAATTGTTTAATTTGCAATTAAAATTATCACAACTTGGTATTTTCAATCTCATTTTTTACTTTCCACAAATGTAGCACTTATTTTGAAACAAATTTTTCGAAGCAAATTTACAGGGTTTGCACTTTCTTAAGGCATGCCCCATTTTATGAGGACTCTACCACCGTTGTGCAAGAAAGATAATTTCCTTCCTAATGAATTCACAATTCATTAGCTATTATAGAATATACATATAATAGTTAGCTATTATAGAATATATATATAATAGTTTTATGCGATTGTGGGAAGAGTCCTTACAAAATGGGGCGTTTCTTAAGAGTGCTCAAAACTTAGATTTTTTTAACTAACTTGGTACTCATTTAAGCAGCGAATGCTTGGTAAGTAAATGTTGTTGACTGATAGCACAACACCCTGATATCTCTGAAAAATGTTCAAACAAAATCATCAGAATCAATAATCAGTACAAAAGTATTCAAATGTAGCAACTAATTTGGGACAGAGGGAGTATCAATTAAAAAATAATAATGAATAAAAAAGGAGTGCTCATCTTTCAAGAGATCAATCTAATTAATTAATTAATCTAGTTAAAATTAATACAATTGCAGATTTTAAGAGAACATTCCAATTAATTAATTAATCTAATTAAAATAAATATAACTGCAACATTTGAAATTATAGTAATTTTTATTAGATTAGGCAGAACTCTTAAATACCATGCATTGAAGCAACCTGTGCTTATTAAATTCATTTTACCGTAATATTCTTCAGATGTAAAATTTCAGTTTAAGTTTTAGATAACCATTATATCTGGAATATCGCATGTAAAAATAAGTTTTTATACCTTGTACGAAGTAAAGGAAATATTATAATCAGAAAAAAATGTCGAGTATCATATCTCAATGGAAATATCCATTTTGTCTGTTCTGAAATCCATTTGGACGAATTTTTTGCATGATACCTCTAAGTGTGGACAGAATAAAAGACAATTTTCTCCAAAACGGATTGTAAAATGGATTCAGAAGGAATATTTTTCGTGACGTCTGTACATAATTACATATGTATTATTACGTACATACGTAATAATTCGTACATAATAATTAAAGATGAAATGCAAATTTCATAACTAAATAAACAAAGTTTTCGAATTTTCAACACACCGACCACAGTACAAGCCTGTTTGTTTACATTAGCAGTTCTTACATCACGTGACCTCCGACGTCACCGGAATGTATCTCACTCTTTTCTGTTTAATTGGATATTCCCGGATACGCTTTTATCATCGTATCCGGGAAAGCGTGTATCCGTGGGTTCTGGGTCTATATTTAAAGAATCCGTTCGGAACATAGTATTACCTTGTCAATACTTGTGGTGATTGAATCTGCTGTTTGTAAATAATTTCAGCGATATAATGGTAAGTACGGTTCATTATTATTCATATTTTGATCCGTGCAGCAAAATTTCATAATTTAAAAAGGGAAAGTTCTTATCATACGACAAGAGCTTAGAATACCAGAAAAAGGTGGAATTTTCTGCAGATAAAACAGTCAATAAATCATTATTGAAACTGACCTTTTTAATCGCAACAATTGCGTGATGGGATAATTAAACACCTTTTATTCAGCTTGATCATGGTTGCCAGACTGTTATTTTTAGCTCCGAAGTCTAGAAATCGCTATTTAGCTTCCTTGGTATTTGGGAATTGATTTATCTATGCGAATTTGTACAGCTTCTTAGTAAAGCTAAAATTATTTATACGGAAATAGCATATATATTTTTAACTACCATTCCTTCGAGAAGTATTTTTTTATTTCTTTATACGTAAAAGCTTTTTTATCTATCAGTTCTTAAAATTTTAATTCCTGTAAAATAAATAAAACATTTCACGCAGTTTTTCGTGACATCTTTTTAATTTGTTTAACAAGTTATGTTATATTTGGAATATGTGCTCTTACTTCTATCTTTCCGTTTTCCCACCAAAATGTAAATTAGTTCGCGAATATATAAGTAAGGATTTGAGTTTGTTTTCAGTCAGTGCTTCTTCTGCCGCCTGAAGGCCATGTAACTAGATTTGCGATCCTTGAAAAAAGTTCCTGCTTTCGGCATAACATTACTACTCTCCGCTGGTTAATTTCACGCCCGTCAGTTCTGAGCCAAATCCGCTATTAAATTATTCAGTGTAAGCTTTAAAAAATATGTTCTTGAACTCGCTCCTTCTAAAACATCTTTGTAAAAGAATCTGCTAAATCAATCTATGTACCAATATGTTCTTGGACCTCTCATAATTGAAATGTATTTTATTAAATCGGTCAGACTAAAACGTAGTAAAAATAATTTTAAGAATTGCGTTTGTTGCTTTTCAAACGTTTGGTTTGTTACCCAGTAACACAAAGCTTTAAATCAGAAAGTTAAGTACTGGCGCTTTACTGAATAGCAGCACACACGTGCGGGGAGTTAATACATATTCTGTTTGAGACAACGGCATGATACTGCCTTCAAATAGCCGAATTTGTGGATTAAAACTGAAAGATAAATATCGTACATTTTGCCGAATGACAACAGTCTGGAGCACTGGAGATAAAAATACTTTATTTTGAATCGTATTGCCACAGCTCGATTTCAAATCGCTGAATCTGTTAAAAGGAAATCCGTTAAATTTGTATAAATTATGAAAGAGATTAAAAACAAATTCAAAATTCGAGTTTCGAGGTACACAAGTTTGGGTGGAAGACTACGTAAGAATTCGGGGGCTATAGGTGCCGTCATTTTTCCAGAATGCAGTGAAAATCATACATACAGCTTCTTAACATTTTCGTAAATAATACTCCGCGATAACATTTGGTGGCAACAGTTTGAAAAGTGATTTTGAAACAAAAGTGTTACAAAAGGAAACTGAGTTTCAAAACTAATAGCATTACTGGTGTAAATAAATAAATAAATAAGTAAATAAATACTAAAAAAAAGAAATCCTACGCATAGGAGAAGATGAGCCAATAACAATAGAAATCTTAATCAGTAATGAATTTATGTGATAAAAAAATGTGAAAGCTTCCAGTTATAATATTATGGCCAAAGGGGCGTGTTTTTTAACGTTCTATGTGTTATCTTTACTTATTGAATATCATGTAGTTCGCATTTAACCATAAAATTCAATCCAACAGTAATATCGTAAAATATTTAAAATATCATATCTTTAGAATTTCCGACACACAGTCTCGGGCGCCGGAGATAAATTTTATATTTTCCGTTCAATGTTGCCATTACTCGCTTTGAAATCGTTGAGTTTGATAAACAAAAATTCGTTAAAGTGTTACAAAATATGAAATCGATGATAAAACAAACTCCAATATTAGGGCTTCGAGACGCCCATATTCGGTGCAGGATTACGTCATTCAAAATTTGATGTCTATATGTACCCTTGTTTTATTACAATGCGAAAAACATACACACATTTGTGCAGATTCTTCATAATTTAATTTCTTTAAATATAATACAGGGCGATAATATTTGGTGGCAAAAATTTTAAAAATGATTCGCCGTTTATAGTGAAACGCTACAAAATTCCGTTTTGAGACTAATAGCCCTTCTGAGCATAACGCTCCTTTTCGCTGAAAAAATACTATACTTCAGATGTAATGGAATTTTTTCCAACAAATACAGCAGATTAAAGTTATGCTTATTTTTTACTTAAGTCACTCTCTTTGAAACGGAAATTCGATAACATGCATAGAAATGGCATTATTTGAATATACCTACCTATCTTGATATGTAAGGAAAAGAATAATTTGATCTCAGATTAAATTTCCTGTATCACTCGCAATCTCTCCTTTTTTCCGAATGCCATAGGCGAAGTTTGGTGAACATTTTCACTTCACAAGATTAAAAAAAAAATTACAAAAACTAAGAAGAAATTCAGTAACACATACGTATAGAAAATTATTTACTAATAACAAGAAAAAATAATTTTAGAAGTTTAAAAAAAAAATGTGACAAAACATATTATAATTATTATTTTTTTCCTCCTCAAGGTCAAATTATTTTCTAGAGTGATTTTTCCTGTTTTTCCCGCGCGTTATCGGATCCCTCTCTTTTATTTTACTAATTCGCTTTCGCGGGCTCTGGAAATCTGCTCCGTGACCTTCAGAATTTCTTCAAGAACTTAGAGGCCATCTTTTCGTCGTCGTTTGTGAAAGTACGCACCCGCAGTTAGCTATTTCGAAATTAACGTTTTTCCAGCGACCTTACACAGTTCATTGTCGTACATTTTGAGTTCAAAATTTTTTCTAGTGTTTTTTTTTTCATTTTTGATGTCAAATCTATGGTTAGTTATTTCCTCTGAAGAGTTATGAAACAGTCGAAAAGAAGTTAGCCATTTGGATGCATCGTATGTAAACAGTTCAGGACTATAAGACGATGAGATTTTAAAATATGGTTTGCAATTTTGTTTTCTTTTTTTTAGTCTAACCATAGCGGTTTTAGCCCAAAAGGGCAATTTGCCCAAAAAAGCAGTTAATTTCGTTTTTGCATTTTGCGCTGATTCGCTATAAACGGGGAATAAATTTTTAAATTGTTGAAACCAAATATTACAGCACTGTGTTATATTTGAAGATAATTAAATAATGAAGAATCTGCATAAATGTATGTATGTTTCTCGCACTGTGAAAAAAGAACGGCACCTAGAGACATCAAATTTTGAATAACATAAACCTCCACTCGAATATGGGCATCTGGAAGCCCGAATTTGAAATTTCTTTTATTATCTATTTCCTATTTTGTAACACTTTAACGAATTTTTGATTAACAGTTTCAAAGCTTTCAAAGCCAGCATTGGCAACACTGTGCGAAAAAAAAAACATGTTTATCTTCAGCGCGTGAGATTGTCTATCGGAAGTTATGAAGATACGTTCTTTTAAATATTTTGTGATATTGCCGTTGAATTGAATTTTATGGTTTAGGTGCCAAGAACATGATATTTAGTAAATAAAGGTAGCACATAAAACGTTAAGAAAACGCCCCTTTGGGCGTAATATAAAACCTGAAAGCGTTCAGATTTCTTCTATATATGCATAGAACAAATCTGAAATATATATAATGAATAAAGAATATATATAATGTATAAATATATATAATGTATAAAGCATGTGCCTTATTAAAAATTTGAATGAAATCTCTTCAAACCTTTTTAAAAAATTTAATTTTTCTGTTTTTGATATAATTGTGAACTATGTGCACTTCTTTCCTTCTAAAAGAGTTTCATTTTGTATCGCGCTTTTATTTGAATTGTGTTTCCAGACTGTCATATCATACAGCCAAACCTCCTTTCTTATATGCCAATATACAGCCCAAATTTCATTTTATTGTAAATGCTCCACTAATTACATCCTTTATATTATGCAGCCCATGTACCAGAATTTCTTGGTGGAACAAAGTAAAATGTCTCACATTTAAAATGCGATGCACGGGCTATAAATGAACGTCTCAGCATAACCGCAATGAGTAGCGAATTTTGGCCTGAATGATATAAAAAATTACTCCATTCTGACCACCTGCGCCGATTGTGATCGTATCTTGTTCTTTCAAATCAAACAACTGAAAACCTCTTTGCTTAAAATTTAACTTATTGCAAAATCATACTTAAGAATGTGAGACAACTTATAACTTTAAGAAAATAAAAAGTACGAAACATCTGAACGGGACAGGACAAAAAATTCTTATTGGAATTACAAGTTTTCAACGTGCCCACCTTCGCAGACGACAACGCACTGCATTATTAACAACAATGACGAACGTAACATAACCTGTACAACTTCACGTTTTATGGCATCTTTCAGTTTCAACAAATAAATGGATTTCATGTGTACAGCTTAGATTTTAGATAGTCCCCGAATCTGAAATCCATTGCAGTGAGTTCGAGGATCACGGTGGCCACGAAACTGCGGTTATACAGATGACTCTATCTTGAAACGGTATAAACGTAGCACACACACATTACGCTTGAAAACTTAAAATTCCAATAAAAGATATTTTTTCACTCTTGTGTCTTGTGCTGCCGTTGATCTTATTATAACGCGCTTCTTTACACCAGCGGCCGAGCGATATAAGCCGCTAAACGCTAGTAGTTAGGTCCGGGGTTTTAGTTCTGGCGAACAGGTTAGTTGCATGCGCATTTTCGTGGTTTTCCCCATGTGTAACGTCGAGATAAGCCAGTTTTCCTTAAAAAAACCTCCGCGAGGCATCCCTTACTCTCCGTGTAGTGCCTAAGGGAGCGTAATAAAAAAAAAAATTACAAAAATCTGAAATGTTTCAAAGGGGCGTTTTTTTAACGTTTTGTGTGTTACCTTTAATTTATTAAATATCATGCCCTTCGCACTCAAACCATAAAATTCAGTTTAACAACAATATCGCAAAGTAATTTTAAAATGATTTTAATAACATATCTTTAGAATTTCTGATACACAGTTCCGCGCGCTGGAGATAAAAAGTTTTTTTTTTTCGTAGAGTGCTACCATTGCTTGCTTATAAATCGTTGAGTTTGTTAACCAAAAATTCGTTAAAGTTTTACAAAATATTAATTAGATAATAAAACAAATTCCAAATTCCAAATTTTGGCTTTCAGATGACCAAATTCGGGTCGAAATGTACGTTATTCAAAATTGGATGGCTCTAGGTACCGTTGTTTTATCACACTGCGAGAAATATACATACATTTATGCAGATTCTTCATTATTTAATTTCTTTAAATATAATACAGGGCGATAATGTTTTGAGGCAACAATTTGGAAAGTGAATCGGACATTTATAGCGAATCAACGCAAAATGCCAAAACGAAAACAACAGTCTTTCAGGGAAAAGCCCCTTTGGTCTAAAAATTCCCTTTTGCAAATGTTTTACCTGGGCAATTTTTATCATACGTTTATCATTCCAATGCCATTTAGTGGTTTTCAGTGCGCTGAACAAATAGCAAAAAAGTGAGTGTAGGAAGGAAAAACGTGTTTGTTGGTTTTCGAAAGTTTGCACTGTAATTGTAAATGCGCGAGCTCTACTGTTTTAAATCATCAAAATCTCTAGCACATACCTTCAAATAACAATGTTTGAAATTCCTTTTCGATAGGTTGAGCGGATAAGCCGCTAGGGGTTCATATAACGGAGAATTTTTTTTTTTGGGACCACCCTATATACATTTAGTAATATGGGTACGTTATACAGTCTCTGTGTATTTCAAAAGCAAAAAATATATTATAAAAATATTGAATGCTTTTAACTAGCTATATCTTGAATTAAATGCATTATTATTTATTTAAGCCAACCATATTAAAAATTTAGAAAAGCAATATTCTTAAGAAATGCATCTATTGTCTTAAATATAGTAGCAGTTAATCGACAACAGAAAATAATTAAATTTGAAAGATAATTAATTATCTTACATTTTTTCGAATAGTAATAGACTCGATTGGTAAGTGAAGCAACGCATTTACAGTGGACGACATCTGAACTGGATCAACTCAAAACCGCTTTTCTAGAGCATTTGTCCATTTAGGCTAATAAAACATTTATAGAAAAATTAAGCATTTTGACAATATTAATGATAATAATAATATAAAACCTTGATAAATAGCTTCTTATACTTGCCTGTATCCTAGCTTGTTCATTGATATTCTTTATACATATTAATATAAACTCCTCTTTATAATATTTATAATATATTATAAAAAAAATTTATTTATAATATATACTTCTCTTTATAATATTTATAATATATACTCTTCTTTAAAATATTTATAATATATACTCTTCTTTAAAATACTTATAATATATACTCTTCTTTAAAATATTTATAATATATATTCTTCTTTATAATATTCTTAAACATTAGGACATTCAAGCAGAAGCAGATATGTTTTTTATAAGCATGCTATAAATTTGAATTTCGAGTTAAGAACACGCAGCCTGACTGGAATAGCTCAGGCTCCAATCACTAATTTACCGTATTTTCATGAAAGGACGTTTATGAGAAGTTATAGAATGATTTAAGAACATTTAACCCTAATGTCCTGGGATGGATGGGCTAAGCGATAATAGCATCCTATGAAAATTCAACTCACGGGAAAGATTCTGGCTCCTCACCAAAAATCACAATAGGGCCTGTTCATGTATTTACTTGAAATAACAACATTGTCCAAAGCCTTGTAATCATTGTTTCTTTACCTAGCGAAAGAGTGGTATTTGAGCTTGGTATAGCTGAATATAATATGACGATAAAATGATAAAAAATGCACTGAACCCAGTCATCTACGCTCATCAGTTTAAGATGCCTATTAATGCAACAGGCTGCATAAAGAATTTTCATCAATTTTTAAATAATACGTTACAGAAAATTAGCACGAATTATAGTAGAACTTCTTATTTAAGGACACCTTTAGGGGCTCGAAGTGAGAGTTTTTAAATTAAAGGCGTCTTTAAAAAAATTTTGTATTTATTTTTCTCAAATACAATTAAATATTTAACTTCAATTTTTTATTAACATAAAAATATTTTGTTAATTTTAAAATTTCTTAAAAATATTAAATTCATGACCATAAAAATTGTAAATTAGTATCTATTTATAATTGCATTTTGCTTCGGTTTAAAATAATGTGTAATATTTTTTGGTGGCATTTTGCATTTAGAAATGGTTTTCTCAAATAAACTTCTAATTCAGAAAGTAATCTAAATATTTTACCATAGTTATTATAAGTGTAAAATGCATTTAAAGTGTTTCACATATCATACTTTGTTAAAACGAGGAAGGAAGATCTCAATTAATGCATTGTTCACAATTTTCTTCCGCTGATTCTTTTTCTTTACAATCAATACATTTTTTTACTATTTCTGTTATATTTGTTTCATCACATTCTCCTGTTACTGTCTCGTCGACTAAAATGTATACAGAATTCCAAATAGCGTCTAGGCTAAGTGCATTTAACAATGCTTATAAATTAATTTTAGGTTCATTACGAATTTGAATAATAAATGCAGTAGTAAATTTATTAAAAACCAGCTTTTGTAAAACAAGTTGTAATTACATTCTGCTTAACCTCTTTCTAAACAATATTAATCCACTGGATTGCATTTGAAATAGTAAACTTAATTCCATTTCATAATTTTTGATTTAAAAAAAATTCCCTTGTCATGTTAAATTACTGCTGCGCGAGTGCGGGTTCATAACTGATTGAATGCACACAGCTCTGATAGGTTAAAAGATTTCTTCTATCAAATGAAACACTTCAGAGATCTGAAAGTTTCGACAAAGATAGTCGTGCAACTCTTTACAATATCACATAGTACAATCAGTAGTTACACTTCAAACTACTATGAACGTTAAACACAGCACAATGCAAAGCGCAGCCAGAGAAAAAGCTGTCCGGATATATCTCAGTACTCCGAACTTACACTGAGCTAACAGTTAACAACTGAGACCATGTGAATCGAACCCTACTATTCCGCGAATTTCGCCCAGAGCGCAACGTGTCCGGATCAATGACACATATTGCCATAAAGGCACATAACATGAATGCAGTCATGATAAGTAGGACCTGGAAGGCAGTACCAGTGAGTGGAGGCAAAGGGCGGCAGAAGGATCATAAAACGATATCACATCGCAAATAATGATGGCTGGAGTGTATGAAAAAGCAAGTCAATAATTTAGTAAAATTAACTGGCAGTGGTTTAATATAAGAAAATCTCCTCATAGTGTAAAAGAATAGAATGCAAAACAAGTAGAATGAAAGACAAAACATAAGCAAAAACAATATGGAAGGAAAATGTGAAACATAAGTAGGTGATAGGAAGATTAGTCTTCTTGTGGTGTGCGGCAAATGGCCTTAGATCTTAGTCCTCTTCAAGTATTTTATAGTTGAAGAGATTAAATGAATTTAAGAATTGACATCTAAGTGCTTTACCGAAGAATTTTGTGTTTGCCTTGTTAAGATAAGTTTCAATGGGGTCAAATCGGAGATCTTCATGAAGTGTGATATTTCTGACATAGTAATGTGCATGAGTAATAATGCGAAGGAAACGGTGTTGAATTTTCTGTAATTTCAGGAAATTATTTCTTGCAGCAGAGGTCCATGCAGGTGAAGCATAAACTAAAACTGGTCAGATAATGGAGGTGTAAGCAAGACGGTTTTTCCTAAGATCCATATCTGAATGTTTTCCAGCAATAGGAATTAGACTATTGATAACCTTATTTGTTTTGTTTCTAATCTTGGTCAATATGATCATTCCATTTTAATTAAGGTTTAAAAGTTATACCCAAATATTTGACAGTATTGACTAAAGGAACAGTTTCTTTGAATAAGGTAAGTTGAGGAGAAGGAATAGTCCGGGATTTTCTCCTCCTAATGATAAGTAATTGAGATTTCGTCGCAAGAATAACAGTTCTCCATAAGGTGCACCATCTCTCGATATGAGGTACTTGATCTTGCAATTTTTTAAACGCATGGTTAACATTAGTAGATCTAACCGCAAGAGCCGTGTCATTAGCATAAGACCCAAGAAAGTAGTGATGGTCAAAGTTTTCCTTGGGGAAATTGGCGACGTAGAACAAATAAAGAATAGGCCCCAGGATAGATCTTTGGGTACCACGGCTTTAATGGGTCTGTTGTCTCAACAGAAATTTCCTGGTTACGATGAATTTCCTCTTGGAGATAAACGACATCAATAGGATAATTTCTCTGCGAATATTCAATTGAGTTTTTTACAAGTTTATATACGAGCCCCTCATGCCAGACGCGGTCGAAGATTTCGTCACGTCCAGCAAGAGCAAGGCAACATTTTCTCTATTATGAAGGGCTGCATCCGCAAATTCAGATAGTCTAACTAATTTTTCGTGGTAGACAAAGATTTTCGAAAACCAAACTGTTCGTTAGATAAAACAGAAAAATAAGGTTGCAATCGGTGATAAATAATTCTTTCGAAAAATTTACTGAGTCCGCTATGTAAGCTTATGACCCGATACTCATTCGGCTTAGTTGCATCTTAACCAGGTTTATGTATTAATTTAATTTTTGCACATTTCTGGAAATCCGGAAAATACGAATGAGTCAGACATGCTTTAATCATACTGCTGAGTTTTATTATTACGAGTAAATTTCTGAAAGCAATATTTGGAATATCATTCTGTGCTCTTTTCTGCCTTATATAGTTTTCATCCGGCCGCCGAGATATTTCGAGTACTTTCTGCCTCTCGAAATTGGTGGTAGGCAATATGAGGGTCGAATTACGGTTGCAGCTAATAAAGTGATCAATTCCATTTATTCAATTACAAGACCTATGAGGGAGATACAGGCACGGGACCAAAATGTCACCAAGTTTCGAGAATTTTAAAGATTTCTCACCAAACTCGGGGGGCAAAAATTAATCGTTAAAACCGTTTCTAGCTTGGCGATATCTCGCCAAATCACCGAGATACCCATTTATTCAATGTTAATGGACTTGAACCTGTATTCTGACTTTTCCGGCATAGGTCGTCCCTCTTGTTTTCTTTTCTTTTTTCTTTATTTAAATAAACTGTTTCATTATACAGAAAAATACAAAGGTTTCGCGTATAATTCACAAAATTCTCTATTTCCAATATTCGTAACGGTACTTTATTTAAGGCTACATTATTTCTGTAGTATGAGGAGGGCAAAAATTTATTTGCACATTTTCGAAAAAATGAGGCTAAGAGGTTGCCACAAACCTTTTAGTTTTGTTTTCAATTTTTTGTTCAACTGAACTAATTATCGTTTCTCAGTCATTAGTTATTGATTTGCTCGTGCTTTGAGATTCAATTTAAGTGATCTAGCAATTTTGATCAAGTTAAATTTCTTAAAGCAAGAAGGTCGAATAAGTGGTTTCCCTTTTTCTCTAGCAATATTAACACAATTATTCTTTAACACACTCACTTTTTAAAGAGAGACTTGCTGTTTAAAAATTTTACTACCTTCACATTCTCATCCTTTTCAACAAAGGGATTTTTCTGAAAAGATACGAAAGAATACAGCTATTTCATCAGCATCATAAGAATGTTTCTTAGAATATCTTTTTAACAATGAACCAATCTCCTGTTTTCAGTTTTTACATGTTTCACCGGAAAGCATTAAATGTGAAGACAGATACAGAATTTTCCATGCCGTCCATTAAATACTTTACTACTTTGGTACTCAAGCTCTAAAGCAACTTCATAAGCTTTTTGTTCAATTAAAAGATCAGAAATTGAAACATATGTTGTCCTTGCATATGTATAACAATGAATGTATAACAATGAATATACATATGAAAGCATATGTATAACAATTGATCAATACCTAAATCATCTGTCTCAGGTTATTAGTCTCGAAACGCGATTTTGCGCAGTTCACTCTAAATGTGTCGTTTTACTTCCATTCGAGTTGTGTTGCGATTCAGAAAAAAACACAAGATATTATTTTTTCATATTTAATCTATTTACTACTGATAAACAAAATAAAGTATTTAAAAGCAATATATGCAATTCTTAAAAATATTATAATATTTTTTCTTTTTAATTTAATTTATTTAAATAAAAATGTATTTAATTCATGATGCATCTGACTAAAAACAATAAATATTTTTATAGAATTATATTACATATTTTTCACTTCTAAAATATACGGAAGATTTATAATGTGTCCGTGTTAGTCTAAATGAAGATTCGTCTACTATACTATAAAACATTTCTGTATTCCACTAGGACCATTTCTATTAATAACCTCTGTTGATAAGATATATTAAACTATCTTTCCGATAAGTTAAAATAGGAGCCTTTTTCAGATTTTTTATTTTATTTTACGTATTTACTTACTTACTTTTTCTATTTTAATTTATCTTTCGCACTATTCTTTGAATATTTCTTTTGCTGCAAAATGTTTCTGATGTGAATTTTGCTGACAACAAATTTTATTGCAAGTGTCCTAGTGCTGCGACATTCGCTATGGACAATTTCAATTTTTGTTTCCTCTGGTACATAGTATATTGCGCTTTCATTCCATATTTATTCATTATTTAAAATATTTTTTTAATTATCAGGTGCTTAAGCCAAACTAAAGAGAAAACAGTACCTTCTTTTAAACATGTGAGCATTCATTGTTAAAGAAATCATTTATTTGATCAAATCTTTACTAGAAAAGAAAACCCCCATCCCTTTGTTTTTAGAAAATGGTATCTTAAATACCCAGTAGAAAAATTCTGGTGGTGGAAAATCATCATCCACCATCTGTTTTAGTTCGGGAGCCACTGTACAGCTATTAGGTTATTTAGGAGCAGGAGCGAAGAAAAATGAGCAGTGCCCTCGAATCACGGACCTCTCGAATACGCGCCAGGTGTGCTGACCACTACACCACGAAGGCATGTTAAGAAGACGGAAAAATACCTTATAAGATAAGCGACTTAAGAGCATAGTTAGAGCTCACTGCTTCGACCTGCTGTAGTTAACAAAGTTGTGAGAAAAACATACTTCTTTTATAAATCTAATTATGTGTTTCTGTAAAATGCTGAACTAATACTAATTAAAATTTCCCTTTTCCGCCATTTTCTTTGCAGAGAGTGCAAGTGATTGGTTGGTGCTTGGCAATTACTTTCAGCTTGACGGCTTTGTACGGAACCGCAGAGTGGAATAAAGGAAGTCCATCGTTGGTGGTGGAGAAAATTGCATATGCTAGTTTTCATAGGGTTGCCTGGACTTCAGGAATAGCCTGGATGGTCATTGCTTGTATTACTGGTTCTGGAGGTCTGTAGTTCGATTTTTATTACAATACTCTTACTTATTTTTAGGTGAAGGAAGTGTAATACAAAAGAAATTTAATTCGAAAATGAAAACTTTGAAAATTTGAATATACGAGAGTCAATGTTCGAAGAAAATCAACCTACTTTAACCATTTAAATTTTACGAAATCTTATCTTAGTTGAAATTAATTTCTTCTTATACCATTATAATTTCTCTTATATGTAAACTAAACTCAGTGGCGCAACAGCCCTAGTGGGCCACGGCCTGTAGTGCCCTTTTTCTGCTTTCTTCACGTTTTAAACCCCGGAGTACACCAGCATATGCCCTGGACAAGTAGTCAGCTTGTCGCAAGAGCCTCGGTGTTTAGTCCCCAAAGGAACTTGGTACTCATTTTATCGACCCACCTAAAGGATGAAAGGCTGAGTCAACCTTAGCCAGCCGGGGATCGAACCCCGGACCTGTGGCGTAGCTGCCTAATTTTGATTGTGCTTTATATGTTTTTTTTTTTTACGTGATAAAAAAATTTAAATGTTGAATATCTTGAATACCAACATTTAGTTTTTAGTTTTTTTTCCTTTTCATTAATTAATTTTGTTAAAGTTTTTTAAACTCTGGAACGTAGGTATCAAATTTACTTTTAGGTGTTTAATTTCCTTTAGCAATTATTAAGTGCTTACACCTTAATATAACACAAAATAAAGAATAATAACAAGCTAACAATCTTAAATTTAAGAACATATATTGCATAGAGAATTAAAAGAAATCTGCTATTCCTAACAACTTAAAATTACCTTCTTAAGGTAATTAGAGTATTAACCAGGAGCAAAAATTCTATTTCAATTTTTCAGTTTCTTAAACTCAGCTCGCACAGTTTTACTATATAGCTTAACTTAGCATTTTTGTAGTTCACCAAATAAAACAAAATTTCAAATTACTTAACAATTTAAAATCTTTAAACAAACTCATTAAAAAAATAAAGCCAATTAGAATTTACCATTTTCCAGATAGGGAGAACCCTTCTAACAATTAATTAAAACAAATAGTAAGTTAAGAATTAGGATAAATATTTTTTTTCTAATAATTAAAACAAACCCAGTTAAGAAAAGAAACGACTAAAGGGAACTTAGCTGAACCGATACACAGTCGAACTTCCAGAAAACTCCATCGACGGCTCCACCCCTGCAAAAATCTTCCAAATTCCGAGGTGTTGAACTAAACACAAATTCAAATCTCGCCAAGCACGCCAAAGGAAATGAGAAGAATCCGACGCAGGTGTGGGAAAAAATTTACAAACCCAAATCCGACCGGAAGTTCTGAAGCAAAGCCTTAGAATACAGCTACAAGTGCGACTTTTTTTCCAATCCTTTCTCCCCCCCCCACGACCTTTTCCTCGCGAAGTGTAAGAATTTAGCTAAATATTTGACTATAACTTAAAAACTGTTAAAGGTAGAAACTTGAAAGTGATCTTAAATTAAAAGGCTAATTTTTCTGCATCCAGTGATATAAATCAATAAAGGATCAACTTAAGTAATATTAAATCAAGTTTATCACGTAGAAAACCACCCAATTCCATTGTGTGTTTCAACGCGTTTACGAGTAACAAGTGGAAGATACGTACAAATCTTAAGTACCAAAAGCCCCTAATTAAAATTAGACTAAAAAGCAAATATAAATACAACATATTAAATAAAATAACGTTGTGTAGCATAAATTTAGAATAATAATAAAAATTAAATCTTAAGTCAAACTTAAATAATTAAGTGAATTTGCTACACAACACTCAGGCCTAAATGTTACTCCGATTAAAGCAAGTGCAAAAACGATTTAAATCTAGCAACGGTTAACTGAAACGCTTGCCTTATTGCCTAAAGAGCCGCCTTGATGTTCGAAGTGAGTTAAGTTTCTGTTGTTGTTCAGAGTTTGTAAGTTATCCTTTATATAGTGATTAACTGTTGCCCAGAGAGGATAGTGGTTAGCTACACTGACTGCCATACCGAAGGACTCGGATTCGAATCCCAGAGAAGGCATGGGTGTTTATAAGCGTACTGTATCTGTGCGGCAAGGGGGCACTCAGAGTACAAGGCAGGTCAAAATCTCTCCAGATACTAGTGGTAGAAAAAGAGTATTGGAAGACCATTGGACTGCATCCTGGGGTCGTCTCCCTCGGAATTCTATTCGAATTGGTTTGCAACGTTATCCCTACCGTCAAAATGTCAGCCGGCGAAACTGCTTTTTTGCTTTTTCTTTGCTTTTTTGAGGAGTAGGTCTTTTTGAATTGTGATAAGTGTTTTTTGCTTTGTGAAGTGTGTTTTTTCGAAGGAAATTATGGATAAATCGCCAGCTGTGGATACGGATTATTCCGAAGATAGTGCAAATGGCGTAGTTAAGCCTAAAACGTGGGCCGATAGAGCCGAAGCTATGGATGAAGAAGCTATTGTGGATAGTGATTCAGCCAAGAAAATTTTCGGGAAAGACGTGCCGGATATAGTGCAATTCCTGCATAATAAGGCATTTGATAATGTGTATTTAGACCAACTGTTAGCGTTGGATTTTTCGCAATGCGACATGAGTGATGCAGCACGTGTAAATTCGCTTATGGTGAATTTAAATATTATCGCATTAAGAATTGATACTTATGCAACTGCCCTACGGGATAAGCTGGGCCTAGTATCGCATCACTTCAATATTCCGGATAACTGTGAAGTTATTGCATGCGAAAATAAATACCGGATGGATAATGAAAAACGACTTGTGAAATTGGAGGAATGCTCATCTCTTCTTAAAGGTAAGTGCGATTTCTTATTGTTAGGCAGGGAAAAAGTAAGTTAATTGTAATTCAAATGTGTGTCATAAACGTAAAAATGTAATTAATGATGATGAAAATGTTAATGATAATTCTGATGCAGGTTTTAAAAAGCCGTTAAAGACGGCCAAAGGTATGAAATTGATAAAACATAAGGCTCAAATTGCCCTTCAAAACAGGTTCGCAAAACTTGATGTGCACGATAAGAATATTGCTAATTGTTCTAATGCTAGTAATGTAATCACTAATGTAAATAATGATCAAAATTGCAGTGTTAATAATGTAATTTCTAATAATGATGGAATGAATGCTAGTGATAGTATTGTTGATGATAATGTTAATACTATGCATGTTGATGTTAATGTACAGGCAGGCACAGGTTTGCAGCAGCAGCAGGCCCAAGCAAAAGCCCCCCCTATTATGGTTAAGCCCCCTCAAAATACTAATTATTATACATTCATGAGTGAGCTAGCAAAAAAATTACAGGAAAGAAAATTCTATGGTCGCCTTAGTGGCGAATTTTTGAAGGTAGAACCGGCTACACCTGATGATCATCGTGCATTAAGCACTTTTTTCCTGGAAAATGGAATAGAGCACTACGTTGTGAATCCTAGGCATAAGAAGCCCGTGAAAGTACTCTTAAGGGGTCTCCCTATAGATTCGAACGTCAAAATTATTCAGAACTCACTTGAAGAATTGGGCTATGATGTACATAAAGTGGTTCAGTTAACTAAGTACAAAACTAAAGCGCCAATGCCCCTCTTTCAGGCGCAAATCATTCCGGGAGACAATTTCGAAAAAATATATGATGTGGAATATTTAATGTTATTTCACATAAAAGTAGAAAAGTATGTGGCCAAAAACCAGGTCCCCCAGTGTCACAATTGCCAAAAGTGGCACCACTCCTCTGAAAACTGTTTTGTAGCGCCCAGGTGCGTTAAATGTGCAGGCTTCCACCGTACAAGCAATTGTGATCACCAGGGGACATTAGAAACTCCTAAGTGCGCCAACTGCTCTGGGCCTCATACAGCGTCATATAGGGGGTGCCCAAAGTTCCCATCATATAAAAAAAATAATAATAATAATGGAAAACCACAAAAAAGTTCAACTATCAAACGAGGAATCAGTTTCGCCCAGATGGCAAAAGCTACAAGCACTCCAATAACAGCGTCTGAAAATAACAGCACCAAATTACCAGTGCAAACGCCTGCTGCCGCTGCAATTCCTAAAGTTATAAAAATAATGATGTTAGTAATACTATTCATAGTACCAGCAAAACTCAATCAGGCTTGCTGGAGTTATTTAAAACCATGAACCAATTTCAGCAAGAGTCAGGGCTCAATGTTCCTCGCCTTATTAAGGCATTTAAAAGCAAAATCAGTGTATTAAAAGAATGCACTGATATGTTGGATAAAATGTTTATTCTATATCAGATACTTGAGGAAATTAACGGGTTCTCGACTCCAAATCATGGATAGAGGACTCCTAATTGTAACATGGAACGCAAATGGTTTACTCCCTAAACTTGATGAATTTAAAATCTTTGTAAATGAGTACAGTCCCGATGTTATTCTCCTACAAGAACACAAGCTGAGGCCAGCGGTCAAAATGCATGTTGATAATTACCATGTCTATCGCCAGGATCGACCACGTCTAACGAGTCGCTGTCCGGGAGGAGGACTCCTCATCTTAATTAAGCGCTCCATTGCCCACTACCACACAACATTGCCACAGCTTTCAGCCATAGAGGCCTTAGCTATCACTATCACACCACTCACTTCACAACCACTCACTATTATATCCACCTATATACCAGGCAACAAGAGATCTCATGTAAGCATTTTGAGCGAATTCCAAGCTCTTGCTAGTGTCAACAATAACATAGTAATAGGTGGAGATTTTAATGCACAACACCGCGTGTGGAACTGCAACACTAACACATTCCTTGGAAATGTAATTCTACGATTTGCCAATTCGGCTGGATTTACAATTGCAGCTCCTCAATCCCCAACACGTTATGGACCTACATCAGCTACTACACTGGATTTCTTTATGATTCGAGGCTGTGCCTCGAATTATACGGAAAGCCTTGGAGAGATCTCCTCGGACCACAATCCAGTCTTAGTTCAGCTCGATGTTACTGGACATAACACACCACACAAGAAGGCCTTTATTACTAACTGTTCTGGTTATACCAAAGCCTTAAACAACACTGCATTACACATTCCAACACCACAAACAGGCAATGAGTTAGATGCTATAGTGCAAAACTTTACAGATGAAATGTTAAATGCACTCCAGCAAAATAGCAAGCAGTTAAGGAAAGAGAGACCTAAGTATCCTAAGGAAATAAGGGATACCATAAGGAAAAGAAATGCTGCTAGAAAGCAGTGGCAGCGTTCCTGGTACCCCCCGGACAGGACTCTATTAAATCAACTGAATCAGCAAGTCAGGATCCTGACTCGTACACACACCAACACAAACTGGGCCAAACATTTATCCTCACTTTCTGCAGATGATAATTCTCTGTGGAAGGTTGTCTCATCACTTGAAAGATGCCACACCAACATTCCGCCCTTAAATGGCCAGAATGGAATTGCATACACTGAACTGGAGAAAGCTGAGTCGTTAGCCGATCACTATGCTTCCCAGTTCACCACAAACAACATATCACACCCTGCAACAGAAACACTTGTCTCACAGACATTGACAAGTTTTACCTCACAAACAAACGCGAACAACATCCCTCCTGTCATTCCATCGGAGGTCTTTAATTACATTTCAAATTTGAAATGCAAGAAGAGTCCAGGTGTCGACAAGATCACAAACAAAATGATCAAGTCAATGGGCAAGATTATGTTCTTCAAACTTATCAAGATAATAAATGCAATCATGACACTAGGACATTACCCAGTCTCTTGGGAAATTGCAATTATAACGCCTTTGCTCAAACCTGGAAAAGAACCAACTGAAGCCTCCTCTTATCGTCCAGTCAGTTTATTATCTGGACTTAGCAAGATCACAGAATACATCATCTTTAAACATCTGCTAAAATTTACAGAAGACAACAACATTCTTCCTGAGGAACAATATGGGTTTCGCCGGAAACACTCGACGGTACACCAACTTTATCGAGTGACAGAAATGATCTCTGCTGGTCTTCAGGAAAAGTCCATCACAGGAGCAGTCCTACTTGATGTAGCAAAGGCCTTCGACAGAGTTTGGCTTGAGGGCTTACTATACAAAATCCACACCCTGGGGTTTCCAGGGTACATTACAAACATCATAAAATCATACCTTACAGACAGACATTTTGTCGTTCGTGTAAATCACACTACATCCTCACCTAGAATCATACAGGCCGGGGTCCCCCAGGGGTCCCTCCTTGGCCCTTTACTTTTTAATCTTTACACGAACGATATTCCACGTACACAACACACCACGTTAGTAATGTATGCTGACGACACTGCAATTCTCACCCAAAGTGCATCTTATGGCTCAGTTATACAGTCACTACAGGATCACATCCATGCACTGGAATCCTGGCTTATAAAATGGAAGATCCAAATCAATGTGTCCAAATCGGATACAATACTATTCACAAGAAGAAGATGTGACGAGTCACAAGTTATCACAATGTACAATGCACCCATCCCCTGGACGAAGCAAACCCGATACTTAGGAGTAACTCTTGATAGCACACTCACATGGGGCCCCCACATTACAAGTATTATTGCCAAGTTCCGAGTACGTAAACATACACTCGCCCCCTTAATTGCTCGGAACAGCGTTCTCTCTATTGATAACAAGTTACTCATTTACAAAACCATGTTGCGTCCCATCCTAACCTATGCCTGTCCTGTATGGGGATTTGCCTGCATCACCTCTATGAACAAGTTACAAACTGTACAAAATGTTGTATTAAGAGAAGCAGTGAATGGTCGCTGGTTTATAAGAGGCCTTCGTGGTGTAGTGGTCTGCATGCTCCACTCGTAACCGAGAGGTCCGTGGTTCGATTCCCGGCGAAGGCGTTGCTCATTTTTAAACAAGGCCATTCATCAAGAGCTTAAAATTAAAGAATTACCAGAATATATGGCTGAGCTAGCCAAAAGATTTTATGTAAATATTAGCAAAGTGCAAAATAGCACAATCCCAAATCTAAATTATGATATTCATGATTTGCACAACAGGAAACGCCCCAAGGCAATCCTGAGATATTTAAACAATTAATATTGTATTTATGTTCCTTGTAATCTATGTTATTAATTACTATCCTCTCTGGGCATCAGTTAATCACTATATAAAGGATCACTTACAAACTCTGAACGACATCAGAAACTTAACTCACTTCGAACATGAAGGCGGCTCTTCAGGCAATAAGGCAAGCGTTTCAGTTAACCGTTGTTAGATTTAAATCGTTTTTGCACTTGCTTTAATCGGGGTAACCTTTAGGCCTGAGCTAACAGAGGAGAAGTGAATTAAATGGAAGAATAGATAGTTTTGAAATTGAGCTAGCTGTTGGTAAAACTTAAAATAGTTGTCATAAATATAAGAATTTTAAACGGCAGTTTTATAAGTTTTAATATAAAAAGAATAAAAACTATTATCGATTTTTTTTCGAAAAGGTGCAAATATACCATCAATAAACCTGTAAGATTTGTCTCTACTGCTCCACATAAAATAGCTCTAAATCCTGCAATGAACCTGGCGAATTCTCGCACAGGCGTGAATAAATTACCAGCAGAGAAGAAGGGTGAAAGGTTACCCTTTAATAATGGAAAGTTTAACAGAAATGCACAAACTTTCTGAAGGAAGGAACACACTTCGTGAAACACACATCAAAAATAGTATAGTGCTGGATGAGCATGTAAATTTGCGCATAACAGGTTGACTCACAAAAACCCAACAGGCGTGATGATAATCCGAAATGGCCAAAAAGCTTACTAGCGTAACAGATAGCAATGAAACGTGCGCTGGCTAGCGAAAACACGCTCTGAATAAACTCAGAGATTTACCCGCTAAAAATTTCACTTCATTTAACTTTAAATTTACATCCTGGCCAGAAAATACATGGGGAAGTTGAGAGGTTCAGGAAAGGTATCAAACTTAAAATAAATTTATTATGCAAAATAAGGGAAACCCTACAATCTGAAATTTCATTAATAAAAAATGCAACATTTTTTTAAACATATGGTTGCATGATTTCCTCGATATTCTTTCTTCAGAAGATCTTTCGTATAATTTGACGTAACAGCCTTGCAAATTAGGAGCAATAAGATATTTGTTTCTTATGTTCATCATGTTTCAACGCAAATTATTAGAATTATTATTTCAGTTGCATAATTTAATTAAAATGCACCTTATTTAACTTCCAGCTACGAAATTTTCTTTAAACGCATATTTAAGAAATTTATTTCAAAATAGAGACTACCGAATTAAGAATAATAATTATCATTTATATGGCAGATAACTGTAAATTCATGTAAGAATCTGATTTGTTAAATTTCCGATGTTACTTAAGTCAGACGCATTGCTATAAGCCAAAGCAATATTGGTTTTTATATACTATCAATAACTTTTGATATTCTAGTAATATTGCGCTACGAATTTTGTATATATGTGAATAGTTTTAGTGAAATTATATCTAGAACTGTAATATCTTTTGAATAAAGTATACGAAATGCTTTAAAACTGAATCTCTACCGGAAAAGTAAAGTTACAGGGGCAAGTCTATTTAAAATTGAGGTAAATGGCTATCCCGCTGAATTGGCGAGATATCGCCAAGCTGGCGATTGTTTTGGCAACTAAATTTTATTTCCAAATTTGGCCAGAAATCACCAAAAGTCGTCAAACTTGATGACCGTTTGGCGACATTTTTGGCCGGTCCCTGTATAGCTTGTAATTGGTACTGTAATTAATTCCTGTATGTAACTGTAACCATGTCCGGTTCTTATATGTAACTTTAACCATATATGCCTTCTAGGGACTTTTAGAAATTGAAGGTACTAGAGATTTCTCGGTGGGCGGGAGAAAATTCTAGCAGGGAGAGAGTATCAGTTCTTAGTTCAGAGTTACATCTCCGTGGGAGCTTAGCTCTTTATATGTGGTCTACATTGAGTTGCGTTTAACGTTCTTAATAATCTGAAGTGGTAACTACTGATTGTGTTTTGCTGAGGAGCGTGTACAAGTACTTTTGTGGAAAGTTCCAGAACTGTAAAGCGTTTCTTTTGCTGAAATAAATTCCCTCAGTCTATCATCGGTTATGTGAGTATTCAATCCATTATGAGCTCCTACGCACGCAACAATATCGATAGTTATTCTTAGCAATATATCAAAGAATAACAATATAAATATTAAAGATGTACATACGTGCATACGCCAATATAAATATATGTATAAATATATATGTGTGTGTTGTGATAAAACTTGTGTAAGTTGCAACGGATTGACGATCTCAGCGTTACAACTTGGAGAACCTGCTGCATAATTAGAAAGATGACACTCGAAGGAGAGGCTTGAAGCAGACGTATCCGAACTGAACATAATCTTTATTGCTGAACACGAATTAATTATCGAAACTACATTTTTTATTACACATGATCATGAACACAATAGTTACACCAGAATTTTATATAGAGCTATTTAAATTTTAAATAGCGGCGTAGTTAGCAGCACGATAAAGCACAGTGAAATGAAATAGCGTCCAAAAGCGGCAGCAGAGCTGCATGCTAACTGCACATTTATCCAATATGGAAGTCTGATAAGTTTTGGTTTAGTTAGAAAGGTTTCAGTTCTCAGAGTTTAGGTTTCGAAAATAACTACGTCATCAGCGTTACGCAAGCTTTGTGGCATAGATTTCCTTGTAATCTATGTTATTAATTAACATGTAATCTATGTTATTTGTTATTGTATTATTTTGTAATTATTCGCTAGCATTCATTTGTTTGTTTTTTGCATTTTTTGTATTTATTGTTAGAAACCCAATGTATTAGTTTTTATTTTTCATAGTAATGGATCATAATTATCTTACAATAGTTTCCTAGACTAAATTAACTTCCTTTAAATTAAACACATTAATTTGATTAAGACACAGTAAGGCTATTGGCAATTTCTTTTCTTCCCTGCCTCTCAATGGGTCATCGTACTTTTAGCTTCAGATTTTCTCCGCCTATTAGGCACTGCACTGCATCTATCGCCGGATGGTTCGTGAAACTTCTGTGAAAAGTATTTGCTTTTCCGTTAACATCTCTGAGTATATTGTCAGATTTCATCAACTCTCCGACTGGAGTACTAGGAACTTTATGTGTTAGAAAATCGAAATCTCAAGTTATTCCGGGATAGCGAAGTTTTTTCGCGGGTGCCTATCTCAGCGTGTGCCACGCCTGAACCGCGGCTAGAAAGGCTAGCCCGGTGATATTACTTTCTTTCTACTTGGATGTGTTTTTTCAACCTGTACCTGCAGTGAGTAGCTAGGGGTAAATCCAAATTTCTTGTTTTAAACGATTTTGTTTTGTTATGTAATATACTTCATATCAAGACGTGGAATTACTTCTACAGATTTATCGAAATATCGCAGTCTGAAAAACTGTCAAAATTCTGTAACGGATATTGATCGCAGTCTCTTTTAAGGCATGTCACCTCTATACTGTTACAAGTAATATTTCACTGAAAAGCAGTTAGCCTTAAAAACCGTTTATATGGTGCAAGATGGAGACGAATTTTCCTAAGCAGAATGAATTTTTATTATTGATTCTATACTTCGCAAAGGATAAATTTGATTGCGATGATTGCGCATAAATATGATTGAGAGAAATAGTGCTCAATCATAAAAAAATGTTCTGCTTAGAAAACTCATCCGTAGCTTCTCAAAACAAGCCGATTTCAAAGCTAACAATATAAACTCCAATTGAAATTTCAAGTGATATGTTACTGTATCAATAACTTATATCTTTACAATAACAATATAAATTAATTAGTATGTAGAGTTTATTTAATGTAGAGTTTATTTAAACTCCAACTGAAATTTCAAGAGATACGTTACACGTATCAGTAGAGGTTTTTCCACTAATGTTAAAATTTCCAGTTTTTGAAAGTTCGGTCTGCCATACATTTAGATCATCCTGTAGTTACTGTTGATAAATAATCGACCTTTTTTTTTAAATAAATATCTACTTTAGTTATAACTCATCAGGAATGGTCGAAAAAAATTCGTTGAATTTTTTTGTTGTATTTTTGTAAGTGCATTGTAATGAGGGCGGAAACTCGTCGACATTTTGAAAAAACTCTCAGGGAAATATTATTAGGTTGTAGAGACATTAGGTTATTTCGAAGCCGGGAATGCCCTCGCCGGGACTCGAACCACGGATCTCTCAAATACGCACCGGACGTGCTGACCACTACACAAAGAAGGCAGGCTAATTCGGCGGGAGAAATACCTTATAAGGTGAACTTAGTTTAAAGAATAATTTAAATACTAGAGTTACAGCTTAAATATATAGCTTTCTATTACAGTTTAAACATTCTGTCTATTCTCTATATTAAATATTGTAATATGTTTTGATTTATATTTTTAGGGCTCGTCAACTACATATTATCTTGGAAAGTTTGGATGCCCTTGGGAAGACTCTCTTTTCTTATCTATGTGATTCACTCATTAGTGCAACAAAGTTTCATAGCAGTTGATGAGTCAACAGAAATGTTCTCACATTACACGTTGGTAAGTGCGATACGCTAGCTAAATACTGAATACCCAATGAAACATGTTTTGTTACCATGTTATTGTTCCGGTTCTAACAGTTAAATATTTACTGACTTTTAACTAAGCTGAAATAATAATAATCTTTTTAATCTTGCTTGTTAGGCATTATCAGAGTTGTCTTTCTAGCAAGCTTCTTAATGGAGTTAGAGTCAATAAGAATATAAATTAATTAGTATGTAGAGTTCATTTAATTTGCTTAGCCAGTTATTTAATGTTAAAAAATTTACTGCAACTCTTCTCTTTCCGTTTTCCCGCCAGAATGTAAGCATTTAAGTGAGGGTCTGAGATGGTTTAGACAGAGCGTGTTTCGCCTAGTGAAGGCCACGATGCTAGGTGTGCTATTCTAAAAGTTCCTGTCTTTGGCCGTGCATTATAATTGCTTGTATTTCACGCTGGTGAAGCTTATGGCATTTTAAAGTTTCGTTAGAGTAACCAAATGCTCGAGCATTTTACTATTATGTTTATTATATTTGATGCCAGCACTCATCTTAATCTTTTTTTTTTCCGCTGAGTTATAAAGTCTGTTCATTATTTATGGATAAGAATGCATGTACATTCGCACAAACGAACGTGATTGTCAACAATTTACGATGATCATTCATTATTAGAACCGGAAAATGCTTGATTAAATAGTTTTCATGCTTTCTTTATAATACTCCAGTCTGAAGTACATTGTTTTAGTTGAAAGTGCCCCCCTCCCCCACCGGCAAAGTTATATTCACAAAATTTTAAAGCTATGTAAAGCGATGTTTAAAGTTAGTAAACATGTTTATATAAACATTTTAAAGCTTTTTGAAACCTGTTCTTGGGTAATATGACACGTCTAAATACGTGACATACATACTACAAATTTAAAATACCTCTTTGTAGAAACTGAAATTTTTCATGTGAAACTATTAATTTGATTTCTATTTTTTATTTAATTGATCAATTCACATTGAGGAAAGGAGGACAGGTTTTTATTTAGATTTTCATAGCGATATTTATAATACTAAAATGTAACTATTTCGATAGTATTATTGTTTTGACAACAGATATTTATCCATTAAGAATAAGTTCATAAATATATAAATACTAGCCGTTCCGCGGCCAGCCTTCGTCTGGCTTTTAAGTGTACCGGAAAAATGCCTAAAGAGAACACCAAACATTAAATTTGAAAACTGCACATAATTTTACTCTGCATAACAATTTTATCGAAAAAGAAACAAAGAACAACGTTAAAAAAATTCAGTTAAAAATGCATTACATATAAAAAGCATACAATGAAATAAGCAATATCCCTTAATACAAATATTAATCATCCTAATAAATAAATCTTGTCTAGATGCATCTTGTGTACCAGATTTAATAGGCCTGGGTCTAGCTCACGCGCAGTATGAACGAAAGACACCTACACACACAGAAAGACTCGCCCTTTTAAATATAGATCTATAAATTAATTAAACAATTTACCTTTGCAAGAAGAAACAATCTTTCAATTTCTTAAACTGTTCAATAGAGTAAAATCTCGCTTTGCTATAGCCCATTATGTCTTAAAAGAACGCAATTTCGTCAGAAAACACAAAATTAAAAAAAAAAAAATCTAATTCGAATTTCGAAAAACTCGCTTCGAGGTGCACTGGCTCATGCAAAAAAATCATGCAAAACGTTTCAATATCTTACAAACAGTGAAATAAGCAAAAAATAACATGAAAGAAACTCAAAAAAAAAAAAATTTCGCGCAGAATTTTACTCTGCAGAACAACTTTATCAAAAAAGAAATCAATAAAAATGTATTATACATATAAAAAATGACAATGAAATATGCAGTATCCCTTAATACAAATATTACTTATCCTAATAAATAAATTAACCAACTTCCCTTTGCAAAATCTTAAGAACTCAAATGGTATAAACAGATTAAGAACTTAAACAGATTAAAAAATATCATGCAAAACTTTTTTATAATTAAAATTATATATAATTAAAACATAATATTACAATGAAATAAACAATATCCCTTGTAAAATGTTAATTATCCTAATAAAGTAATTAAACAATTTACCGTTGCAAAAAGAAACAACTTTTTAATTTCTTAAACTTTTCAGTCTCTTAAAAACAGTAACATAAGAACTACGATTAAAGATTGTTGCCAATCCGAAATTTTTAAAAGAATGAAACTATTCAAAATGATGCAATTTCATCAAAAATCTATCAACAACAATAAGAAAGGAAAATTGTTGCCAAAACTACATTTTAAAATATCTGAGATGTGAGAAGTGTATTCGGAAGCTTCATTTAAAAAATTTTAAAAAAATACAAAATATTATTATTTTTCCAAAATTCTTTTTTTAAAAGGAGTCGAAAGGATTAAAGTTCAACGTGTCCAAAAATCAAAGGAAAATAAACAGCACATTTTTTAAAATAAGTTTTTTTTAAAAAAATTCCGCTGAAAAGGTGTTAAGCTCACCTTCCTAAATAAATTCGTATTTAATCGATTTATTGAAATACGAAATTTATTTTAAGTTCGTAAAATAGCTAAGTGTCTACGCTTCACGACGATGTAAAAATGAAATGTATAGAGTGAAATCTCGCTTTCCTGTAGCCCATTATGTCTCAAAATGACGCCATTTGGTCACAAAATATAAAATAAAAAATATTCGAATTCGAATTTCGAAAAAATCGCTCCGAGGTGCACTGGCTCTTGTGTAGATACACCTATGCACCAAATTTCGTGGCCCTGGGTCTATTAGCTTACTCGCAACACGAACGAAATAAGCAACACACACACACAAGCCCGCACGCCCGCACGCACGCACGCACGCACACACACACACACACACACACATACACACACACAATTAAAAAATTATTTAAATCAGAACTTGAACATAATATGCACGTCCTCGTGCTCACGTAATCAGCCACCACTTGTGGCAATGCAGTTTAAAGGAAACAGTCAAAGCTAGTAGCCAAGACTACACAGTTTAACTCTAACACTGAGTTAGCTCAGAACTTCAACCGGCCTAAAAATTTAAAGAACGGCAGCTGTAACTGCTAAACTTATTCCTCTAACCTTTAGTCAGTTGTAGCCGTTCTGAATTTTTGTTTTCAAAGTTATTGAATCCTTCTGATGTACTGAAATTACAATTCGAATTAATCACTTGTATTTTCATTTAGTTAATTTCAGTTAATGATTTTTAGTAATAATTTAACAGATTTTTAGCAATAATTCGTCAGTTATGCAGACTTATTAAGTTTATTGATATCTATGTATTTTAATTTATCTATACTATAATTTTATGTAAACAGCTATGATGTATGGGTACCCTATATTTTAAATGAGCGGAATATACTTGCTCGAATTTCAACATGTGATTCTTTGCTGAAAACAGAAGTTTCTATCTTGAAATGGCTCATTGTTGAAGAAGAGCTGTGGGTATACAGTAATGTTACAATAAAGAGGTCATGGGCTGCGATTTAAAAATGTAATGCTTTGTGCGTGGTGGAATTATAAAGGAATTGTATACAATAGATTGCTGCTACTAAATCAGACAGTACATTCAGAAAAATATTTTTCTCAAAGGGAAATTTTAAAAACAGAAATTGAAACAAACATTTTTGACTCTGATTACATAATCTGTGAAATTTTGAAATTTTAGAACTCGAAATCATGGTTATTTTAAATTTGTAAAATAAATATTTTGTGTATGTTTCGTGAACGACATTGAAAATGGGAAATTTCAATGTTCCTGTTTTCACATAATAAAAAATATATCAGAAAGTCAGGCGTATGTTTCATTTTCACGGCAAAAAATATCTCTAACCAAATTTATTAATATGTTGAATAATTACATGACCACATATTTTAATTCGAATAGCTATTTTCACATGGTTAATTGCTTGTTCCCTTCCCTAAATTTCAAAGACAAGATAAAATAACTTGATCAAGAGAAGCACTTGCTTTCTGACTTTATTGGCCGTAAATTTCCGAAATTTCACATTTACATGAGATTTAATTACGTTTTTTGTCTATATATTGGGTTGGCAACTAAGTAATTGCGGATTTTTTTTAGAAAAGCAAAGACAAATTTTTGATGGAACTAAATAACTTTATTCTGTAATCAATTCTTTAATCAATGATCTTTTGGCATCTTTCAGGCAGCATCATAATCCCGCGTTCATAAAACTTCTGGTTTTTATTAGCAAAAAACTAGATCAGGTACGATTTGACATCATCATCATTATTGAAATTTTTACCATTCAAGGAGTTTTGTAAAGATCGAAACAAAAAGTAATCAGATGGTGAAAGGTCAGGACTATATGGTGGAGGATGTGGCAAAACATCCCGACCAAGCTCCAATAATTTTTGCCGAGTGACCAAAGATGTGTGTGGCCTTGCATTTTCATGATGGAATACAACACCTTTTCGATTTGTCAATTCGGGCCGCTTATCTTCAACTGCATCGTTTAATTTCGTTAGTGGTTCAATGCAGACATCAGAATTGATCGTTCGGTTGGGTGGTAAGAGTTCAAAGTAGACAATTCCTTTGTAATCCCACCAAACTGATAACAAAACCTTCTTTTGATGAATATCAGCTTTTGATGTTGTTTGAGTTGGTTCACCTGGCCTGCTCCACGATCTTTTCCGCTTGATATTGTTGTAAACAACCCATTTTTCATCGTCAGTTATCAGTCGTTTTAAAAATGGATCATTTTTATTACGTTTCTTTAGCAAATCGCAGCTGTTAACGCGTTGCGTTAAATGCATTTCTTTCAGTTCGTGAGGAACCCATGTATCGAGTTTTTGAACATAGCCAAGTCGTTTTAAGTGATTTTGAATGCATGTATGTGATACATGAAGCTTCTCTGCAATCTCACGTGTTGTACTGTGACGATCCGAATCGATTATTGCTTTGATTAGGTCATCATCAACTTCAACTGGACGACCAGAGCGTTTTTCATCTTTGAGTGAAAAATCACCAGAACGAAATTTGGCAAACCAATTTTGACACTGCCGTTCTTTTAAGGCTTCGTCACCATAAACAGCACATAACTTTTTATGAGCTTGCGATGCGTTTTTCCCTTTGCGGAAATAAAATAGCAAAATATGACGAAAATATTCCTTTTGATTTTCCATTTTTCAACGAACGCCAAACGAAAACTACGCAACCGATCAAAAAACTTTTTTTTACTGATTCACAGCTGAATTGCCTACTATCAAATAACAAAATGTGTTTTACATTTGTACTACGTCTGCAAACCTAAAAATTCAACTGAAGCCATCTTTGAGTGAAATCCGCAATTACTTAGCCAACCCAATATAATACATGAAGCTGATTCTCCTTAATTTACTAAAGATGTTTAATTAATATTCTATGCCTAATTAAATACAGCACGAAATGGCATACTTTTTAATGACGCGATACAAGTTTTAATATTATACTATAATGAATGCTAAAAATGCCGCTCGGTGGTTTTTTTCGCCAAAACTCCGGCAGATGTCAAGAGAATTCAATATCGAACTGTAATTTGTCGCGAAACGGCAGTTTGTGCACACTTTGGTACAAGATAAGCTCTTTACTCTTTACAAACATATTGTGTGATTTAATAGATTGCGTCAGCAATAGGAACCCATTAACTCAAACTGCACTGGAGAAGAATCTACGGCCCACATCAAGCACCTCCACATCTGAAAATGGCAATAGGTCTCCATTTACACACTCAGTAGCTGAAGCAGGACGTAGTCCGCCCAGAAACTGTAAATGTTGTTCTTGATTTCCTGTATGAGATGTTCAATGAGGGGTAATGCCTAACTGTTCAATCCATATGATTTTTAAGGGATTTTTGAGAGATTAGGCATTCGAAAGGAAGCTTGCAAAATGCAGCGAAACTCTTGGCTCTTATCGTAGAGTTGTGGTACACCTCAATTTGATGTAGTTTCGGAAGCCGTTGTGACAAATGCAAAGGTTCTCTTGAAACAGGTTTTGAAACAAAACGCTGAACATATTGAACATATTCTATACTAACTGACATTCCATGCTCAGAAAGTTAACTATACATTCATTGTGTAATACTTCAGTGAAAAAGAAATGAGTAATACACAAAAGAAAAGGTTATGACATAAAGTGTATTATTTCTGTTATAAAGTGTATTATTCTGTATTGATCTTTTTTTAAAATTTACATATCTATAAAAGTATTTGTGATTACAAAAATTAAATTATTTCAGTTTTTTTTCTTTGCAGATAAATGAATTCTTTGCATTTCATACCTGTTAGCGTTTCTGTGTGCTATGTTTGTTGAATACCCTATAGTAGCTTTGGAAAAGATAATCTTCTCAGAAAGACTCAAGAAACTAGAAGAAGCGCCACTGAATCAGAGCCCTGTTTTTAGAGATAATGGGAAAGACATTTTTAATATTCAAATTTTTACTCTCATGGGTTCAAACGTAGCGGAAACTAAATGCCAGAATGCAGTTGTTGTTAAAAGCTTTACTGCAACAGAGTAGACGTGTAGAAACGGAAACTTCAGTAATTCCCATTTTTAATATTAATTTTGGAATGATATAATTTATGCACTCTTGTTTTTGGGGGATTATCTTGAAAGTAATTCCAGGAAGTAATAATTATCATGGGAAACGAAAGCAATTTTTTAGGTGAAACAGTAATTTAGAAGGTTAAAGTTGTGTGAAAATATGATCTTTTTTGAGAGAATACAGTGTCAAGTGTAAATATTTTCCAAGAGAAACTAAGAAGATTAGAGGAAGCATATCATAAATACATGTGACCTTCTATTAGAAAGTTTTGGTTTAACAAATGTAAAACTCGAAACAGCGTAACATACATAAACTCAACCAATATCTACGATGTTATTTATAATGGAAAAAATTAATTCGGATTAGAATTTTAATAGAAGTCATTATAATATTCAGTAGTTAGGGAAAAGCATACTTTGCAGTTTTATTATGGTAGTCACTTGTTTCCTTTAAATCTACAATCTGAGTTTAAAATCCTAATTTCCTTTGAATAAATCACGTGTCCGTTTCAGACTATAAAACACCACAGAAATTTCGTTGTCAATCGTTCTTACATATTTCACGTACTCATTTTTAATTTATTTATCATTACTTTTATTTATGTGTTCAATATACGCGCAACAGCCAGTTCGTTGAATGTGTTTGTCGTCCGATTCTTGCACGTTTGTAATCCATTTTCTAAAGTAGAAAACTGATCGCTTTAGTGCATATTGCAACGTAACGCTATATACACTGGTGTGCAAAAATTAAGGACGAGACGGTTTTTTCAATATAACTTTGTACAAAAGCTTTCCAAATCAACACATTTAATACCGTAAGATCCCCAATACGTAAGGATATGTGTAATGTAAGCAACACTTACTAAAAGAGAAATCAGAGAGATAAAAAGAAGCTTCATTGAAAAAGTAGCATGGAGCGCAATGCGAATGAAGGCCGAAACATCCCTGTGATGGGTGTCCAGCAAGAAACATCCGGTCTTTAATAGGGGATATGATCTCCCCTGACTGCTAGGCAGGTTTCACAGCGTCTGCCCATGCTGAGAATGAAGGTGCCAATGATTTGTTGAGGCATTGCTCCCCATTCGTCTTGCAGCGCCAATCGAAGCTCCGGAATCGTTATTAGTGATAAGGTACGAGCTGCCAAGCGTCTGCCTAGAAAATCCCATACATGCTCGATGGGACTGAGATCCGGAGATCGTGCCGGCCAATCCATACATTCAATATCCTCACTCCCTAAGAGCTGTTCGGCAGCTACTGTGTGATGACATGGTGCATTGTCGTCCATGAAAAGGAACTGCGGACCCATAGAGCCTCTAAAAAGACGCACATATGGAAGAAGAATCTCGTTACAATAACGGGTCCCGTTGACTGAACCTGCGTCGAAGATGTGAAGGTCTGTACGACTACCAAGCATGATGCCTCCCCAAACGAGAACACCGCCACCTCCATACCTGTACCTTTCAATGATGTTCGAGGGATGATTGCGGCTTCCCCGCTCTCTCCAGATGAGTATGCGATGAGAATCGCTACTCAGACTGAATCTGCTCTCATCTGTAATCCCGGCACCACAGAGAACGCCTTCTCCGATGGGCAGGCGTTAGAGGTACACACCGTACAGGGCGTCGTGCAAACAGACCAACACCGTGCAGTCTTCTGGCCACGGTAAAACGCGATATCGGTCGTCCAGTCGCCTGTGTCTTGTGTCTAGCGATTTCTCCCGCTGTCTGCCGCCTGTTTCTTCTGACCTGTAAGGCAATATACCGGTCATCTGCGGGTGTGGTTCCTCGTGGACGACCACTACTAAACCCCCGGATAGCTATTCCTGTAGTTTGAAATTGTCTCCAAAGTCGTGAAACGATGCTGTGAGCAATTCCGAACTCTGCAGCCACACTTGTCACACTGCGGCCTTCCTCCAACTTCCCAATGATTCGACCTCGGGTAAAAGCATCCAGATGTCGTCTAACAGATTGATTATTCGCCATTTCTCGCTGAGGCAGCAACTCGGTGTGATTTTAACTGCTATACGGCGTGCAATCTCTTTGCCAGAAATACTGATCTTACACCGACAACATGCTTTATACTAGTCAGACACTCCCCCATTACGTCTACCTGCATATCTGCGCATGTGCTACCGTACATCACCTTACTTAATCTCCTGATTGGTCTTTCTGTCCGCTCTGCCTCTTCGTTCAGCTGATATGCTAATTTTTCGACTTCGTCCTTAATTTTTGCACACCAGTGTATGCTAAATACACGGTACTATTCGTAAGTAATATTAAAATCAGTAAATGATCTAAAATCTTGAATATTGTTTTTCAAACTGCATTGTATGGGTAGTTAAGACATTTGTTGCACATTTAAAATGAAACTTCACTGCCAAATTAAAACATTCAGATTAGAACCAAAGAGAAAAATGTAATAATTGTTTACTTTAACTATGTCCAATTAAGAGCTATGCAGGGAAAAATCATACGTACGAAACATTTTTGTTAGGTTTTAGGAGATTGCTTCAGAAGAAAATTTAGAAAGCATTCAAACAAAATTAAAGAAAATTCTGGGAACAGTGAGGAATTATTATGAAAATCTTCCTGGGTTTAACATAATCTAATTAGAAACTATTAACTCTAGATTTCCATAAGCAGTAATTCAACATTTTAGGAAACTGACAGAAACTTAGAATATGCTAAAGAATGCGAATTCCATTACGCATATCAAATAAAGGGGAAAATAATAAAATAATAAGTGTAATTTTTATTGATTGTTTTTGATTACTTAAGGAATTACATCAAAGCATATTTTACTAGTTGCAAATATACTATTAAAACATCATGCTTGTAAAGTCATACGATATACTCTTTTGTGATTGCTGTTTTATATTTTGAAATAATGCCTAAATTGGTACATTATTTTAATGGAAAGAATTATATTGTACAATAATTGCATGCACTCTAAATCTCAGGCTGAGCTGTCGAAAACAAATATTGATAATTATGCATAAAATGAAGTAAAGCAAATTAAGCGTGAATGCATTTAATAGTTCAACAAATTTCACAAACACAATTAACAAAAATATTATTCAGTTAATAATCATTTTTATTTGACACTTTTTATAAAATTTTAACTTTTTTGAATGCATGAATTTTATTTGTTATTAAATTTTATTATTTAATATGTTTAAGCTTTTTCGCCTCTTTTACTATTTTTAAACTCAGCTATCAATAACAAAATTAAAATGTATGGACTTTTACATGTCCTTTACTTAAAAGAAAAAATGCAATTATAACAATGATTTGCCATTTAACTGTTGTTTTCTCTCTTAGAACTAATTACAATTTACATGAATTGAGGAACTAAAAATTCCAAAATTTTGAAGAAAAGTTATCTTTTCTCCTCTTTACATCTTCTAGTTTTATTAATCTTGTAATCGGTATTCTTACAAAGCATCCTGCTTGGAACTAGGACGTAAATGAAATATTCTTCGAAAAGGAATATATTAACGGCTTACTTTTTCTTTCTCTTTGAGCATATATAGGTTCCAAGTGAAAGAAAACTTATTTAAATTGAACAATATAATTTATTTTTATCCAAAATACATAAGTTGTATTTCTACCACATAAGAGCATTTTCTCAGTTACTGCGAATTGTTTTTATATTAATAAAATTTCTCATTACATTAATTAGGATTTAAGTAGCTGAAACCAGAAATAAAGCACATTAATTTTAGAAAAGAAGCAGTTTAAAATTTTTAATAGATAATTTATTATGACTAAACAAAAGAAAAAGACGAGTTATAGTTTTGTTATTATGAGAAAAAATTATATGTAATGCATATAACTAGACTAAATATTCTCCGTTCCTTCCATTTTGAGAACTTTAATGCGATCACTATGAACAATATTGATAAGACTTTTGTTATATGTGGTAAATTCAGTTCATAGAATCCCTTACAAACTGCACTCATTTGTTCTTTTGTTTGTTTCGCAATATGATTTGTAAAATAATTCCCATTCTAAACTTTTATCCAGAATTATAAAAACTATTAAATTTTGCTCCTGGTTATGATGCATTGTGTACTATGTTATGTTATGTAGGAGTGAAGAGACCACCTAATATTTATCCTAAGTAAGTAGGTATTAGCCACACACACTAACTAGAAAAAACTAACTACATTCCGGTATCTTCCTCGAGTCGTGATGGAACTTGTGATTCCATTCAACACTACAAGTACTGCCACCGCCGGCGGCATCAACTGCACTCCTACCTTTCAGCGTTAAATTAACTCAAGTAAAATGGATTACACCACATGATTTACATTGCGATATACATAGTTTTACAGGTGCATGTTTCAATATATTATCTATTGAAGTGGGTACAGGCATCATGTTTCAGGACATTATATATTGCAGTAGAAACAGGCGTGATGTTCCCATATTACAAATCATTTTTGCAAACATGATCAATTTACATCAGTGACTATTGCATCATCATTTTACTATTGCATTATGTATTAATTGAATCTAATGTTATCATGAGCTATTTATGTAAGCACTAAGTCAATTTCAATGAAACTTTTTTGTCTATATTTGTGTTCTTTGGCGAATAAAAACAATGTTCTATTTGACTCGCTTGCATTCTTTTAGTTAGTTGACGTCTTGTCACAAGTAAAATTAAAAAAAAACAACAATGTCAAAGTGAGCTTCTAATTAAAATAGCTTTCCTTAGTTTCTCCCATTCCTTAAAGAAAGTTTTAAACTAAGCTTTGGATTTTAAAGAGACCTTCAGGAAAATCGTAAGAGTGTGAGAAAAAATAAAGTGCTGCATTATTAATGAAATGAGATGCATTCCGGAAAAGAAAAGGAAGAAGGTCTTCCTTGTTCACATTAGCTATACATAAGTTACATGATCTTTGAGGTCACTAAAATACTTTGTACTGCAAAAGTTAAGCTTGTGGTGGTTAAATCAACAAAAATGGATGAGTAAAGCTTTGATTAACACGAAATTGCACATAAAGGTAAGAAAATGTGTTTACGCATGAAAGAAATAAAGCATTACGCACAAAGATCAAAACACTATTCATTTTCGTGAGTTATATGATGACGCCATGTTTGCATCATTAACAAATTGATGATTAAAGCTATAAAAGCTTATAATAGAGTATGCAACTATCCCGAACCTTCATACAAACTCTATTGCGATTGTCCCTACTTTTATTGATCAAACATGGTAGATGATCAATGAACAACGATCATTTCTATATTAGGGTTGTTTCCAACTGTGTGTGCATGGTTAAAGAAGGTAAATGTGCAGATACAGAACTCTCGAGGCCATCACAAAGCCATTCTGTACGAAAAATGTCCTCACTCCCCAGATACTCGTTAACGATGTACGCTCGAAGGGAAAGAGCATTACCATCCACAGAATTGACAACTCTCCCGATCCATAAAAAAGAAATCAAGATTAACTACAGCAGCGTAGAGTTTCGCAATGAATTGTAGGATTTCATACCGGTATCGCGCAGCCATCATAGAACTGTCTGTTTCTAGGAGTGATATCCCACTGAAATTCTAGCCCAAACCATTATGCCACCTCTGAATGAATTAGGTACAACCTGATTGGACCTGATTCCGTGTGCCTCGTTCTCTCCAGACTTTTTCGCCTCAACATCTGATTCCAGGGCTAATCTAGACTCGTCCATGAACAATACATTGCGTCAATCTGAGCCAACAGTATTGAGACATTGAAGACATTACTTTAATCTCGTTCCTGTGAACTGGCATTCGGGCATATAGCCCTTCATATGAAGACTCTGGCGCACAGCACTGACAGATGTTGTGTTACCAAGTGAACCTGCAATGACGGATGTAACTGTTATAGACATCGCTCACCGATTCTGCTTAACTGCTATAGCAATATACCGATCTTCAGAAGAGGTGGTCATCTTTGGTCGACCGGTCTCAGGTCTTTGGGACACTGTTTAAACTGTTCGACCACCAGTAATCAATGCCAAAGAAAAGAGCGATGTCTTCCACTGGCTGACAACGCGTCTGACAGTTTCAGACGCTTTGAAACAGGGCAGTCAGTTATACCAATTAAAATGAGTAGGCTATTAAAATGAGTTTCAACGAGTCAGCTATGTCAATTAAAATGCAAAACAGAAGAATTATTGCTGATTTCATGGAAAGATCAGGACTTATCAAGGAGAATTTGAATCTCTCCATACAACCATCAACAATTCCTAAAAAAGGTTGTTTAGGAATAATTTTTCTGTTTTCTTTTTTGCATTATAATTTACACAACTGTATTTTTATTAATTCCATTAATTATTATTTACACAATAGTGCACGTTAGCTTTCTGAAATGCTTTCTTAATTGCCAATTTTTACCACAATAGTACACTTTTGCATTCCAAATTGCACTTCGAAATTCCTAGGACATTTCTTCACAGCTAATGCCACGAAAGGTCTGGATCGAAAATAAGATTCGAAATCCTATTCCGAAATTGTGAAAGAGGAAACTCGTTTTTTCACAGATATCTTGTGCACTCATCTATTGTCAATTATTAGAAACTTCTCATTGAAACTTTTGGAAATTAGTAAATCATATTTTATCGCCCTATAATGTAAAGTGCATAAAACAGAATCAGAAGAACATCAGAAGCTGACTATTTTAGAAAGCAATCCTTCTTATATGAGCAAAAAACAAATAAATAAGTAAATAAATAAATAACTTTCCTAAAATAAACTTCAAAAAAAAAAAAAAAAAAAAAAA
>KK122522.1:513629-533271 GCA_000611955.2 Stegodyphus mimosarum
AAAATTATCAAAAAAAAAAAAAAAAAAAAAAAAAAAAAAAAAAAACGAACAGTTTACCAGTATTTATCTATATTTCTGCATTATATACAATTATCTGTGGTGTATCTCAAATGGAGGAAACCTCTTTAAGGATTTAATATATATCTGGACCTTAATAGGGTTCTTTACGAAACTGGTAAGAGCACGGAAAAACATCTGCTGAAACCAGTATGCCAATAAAGTATCAAAAACCTTATCGGACCCTACTGGTGTTTCGCCCCCCCCCCTTTTTTTTAAAGATACTCATACAATTATCTGTGGTGTATCTCAAATGGAGGAAACCTCTTTAAGGATTTAATATATATCTGGACCTTAATAGGGTTCTTTACGAAACTGGTAAGAGCACGGAAAAACATCTGCTGAAACCAGTATGCCAATAAAGTATCAAAAACCTTATCGGACCCTACTGGTGTTTCGCCCCCCCCCCTTTTTTTTAAAGATACTCTAAATCCGTATTTTAATTTGTTAAGCGCTTAATACGAAGGCTAAGAAAGGAAAAGTACATTAAGCTAATTTTCACTTACTTTTAGCCTTTTTTTATTAATTTTGAGCAGACCGTGGTTTTTAAATCATTATATGATTATCATCTTCGCAAAATACTTTCAATGAGTCGAGCTCGTATTCGTAAAACTTTTCTAATAAGAGCGTTCTATTTTTTTCATTTAAATAAGATTTGTTTAGGCATAAGGCTTTCTTATATTCGGTCCAGTGCATTGCAAATAAATATTCTAAATTTAGTCAATGTTCATCAAAATTTATTACTTTCCTGTTCCTTACTATAGCTTAGTTTTTCTCAAACGTTTTTCTAGCACAGAACACTTTTATAGATTAGAACATTTTGCGGATCAGTTTACACTGGTTCCCTCAGAAAACAATTCCTTAGAATATGTTACTACTAGCATAATTTTATTTTAAAAGTACAATGAATTAAAATTCATTTAATTTTCATTTGATGTTAATCAATTAAGTTAATAGAAAAGAAGTTACATTTGTTTCCAATATTCAAGACTATTAGAATCTAGATAATCCTTATCTTATTAACTAAAAATTAAATACATGCTGGCACCCACATTAATGACATGGTTGAGCCAGGCGATTCTTGCACAGCTGTTTCACGTTTGTATATATACTATTAAGTCTGAGATCCACACATATACTACATCGATTTCTGTCTTTATTTTTCAGTTAATGATGAAAGGCCTATCTTACAAAAATGCGTACAAGCAAACTGAACTATAATTTTAAAGTAGTTCACTTCACTATATTCCGTTTTCGCTGGTCTTGAGGTCTTTAAATTAAGCATACTTTCCGGTTAGAAGTTCAGTTTAAGGCCGGTGCCATTAGAAAGCTCAATTAACTAATATCTTTTGATTAATGACAGTTTCTAATTTTCAAAATCGCAATGGAAAATATTAAGGACCCATGGAATTCGTTATAATTACCACTTGGAATTTAGTTTTCCATCACGACCTCAGAATCTCAAGATACAAACATATGTTAATCACAATTTTTTTTCCAATAACAGTATAGTTTTCTACTAAACACAATTCTAAAGTTGGAAATAGAAAAAAGGTCTTTGTTGTACGTTGCAGAGGTTTATTTTAACTTCGTAATAGTTATTTTTATATTTAAGCACGCTTTTCTTTAATTACTTATTTCCCACCTACAATTCCCCGCCACAATGAGTTTTCAGGATCGGGTTTTATGTAAATGAGGAAAACCAGGATTTAAGTGGAAGTGTCCGTCAACTTCAGTAGAAGAGCTTAGAAGTTCTTAGTAGAGGGTGTTCTGCCCTCTGGCCACTTGCTTTAAGCTAATCTTAATACTCACATCTGTCCCGTACGGTTCAGACTACTCTGGCGACGAGGTGTATTCGACTCGGAGCAATCAAGAGGCCGCTGAAAATCTGTGGTCCCAGCTTCGAAATCCATACCGTGCAGGTGTGACCTTGCAGGCGCCAAATCGTCTGTAGACGATTTAGGTACTGGTCTGGGATGATTTCTGGAACCTCAGTAGTCCAAATAGAACAAAGAGCAAAGTGGTCGATTTCAAAATTATTACAATGGATAAAATGATTTAAAATTAATTAATTTGAAAAGGAAAAGTCTGCACTTCTCTTTCTCCCATATAGAAATCTGGACCTCCAAATCAAAATAAGACCTCCAAAAATAGCTATCCGAGGTATCAATATTAAACCGGTTAAAGAACTGAAATATTTGGTCCTAATTTTAGACGAAAAGTTATCCTGGCTTCGCCATATAGAATACTTAAAAAATAAAATTGAGAAAATCGTTAATAAATTAAACCAAATGAAAAATCTTTCTAAATTAGTGATAAAACAACTTTATAAACGAGCTCTACTTCGAATACCAGCATATGCCTGTAAGGCATGGTGGGAGAACCCCACTGCTCGCGCGACGGACAAAATTCCAAAAATACAACGCCCAATCTTATTGGCAGTCACAAGAGGTTATAGAACAGCTTCCACAGCCTCATTGCAAGTCATCTCCGGTATTGTTCCTATAGAGTTACAACTAGATTTTGAAGCCAAGCATCTTAAACTAAAGAATGACTCAGTTGACATTTCAATATACGATTTTTCCATCAAAGCAACAGATATTGAACAAGACACTTCAAAATGTTCAACTCATCCAGCTCGTATATCACGAATTACCTGAAATTCGAACAACCCTACAAATGAAAGATATGAAATATTTACTGACGGTTCGAAAATGAACGCAAGTGTTGGAGCGGCCTTTTGCGTCCTAATAAACGGACAATATTATCTGCATAAATCTTTCAAATTACCAGAATACTGCACGGTTTTTCAAGCCAAAATTTACGCTATCTACCAAGCAGTCTTTTGTATTAATGAAAATTTTCCAACAAAGTCAGTGCATCTATTCTTCGATAGCCAAGCAGCTTTGAAAGCAATATCAAAATTCAACTCGAATCTTGCTATTGTACAAGAAATAAAAAGGATTATTCCAAATTTACGACTCCAGTTTCACTGGATCAAAGGACATATCGGCCACGTCGGAAATGAATTAGCTGATAAATTTCGCGAAGGAAGGTACCACACAGGGAAACCTTTTGGAAGTCAAAATGCCAATTGGTTATATAAAGAAGAAACTAAAAGAAGAAACTAGAAGCCTATTGGCTCTCTGGTGATACCTCATAAATGAAGTGAGGACCATTTTCCATTTCTTGTTGTAAGTAGTAGAGCAACCACCATATGTCGGACCTATTGTTACGTACCTGCTAGTATTCGCCCGTGAGCTTGAATAAGGGCCAAATCTGTTAGTTATTTCTATGCAGCTTCGGCTAGTTTTTAGTTTAGTTAGGATTAGATTAGTTTTTTATTTTCTATCTTAAGCTAAACCAAAAGTGGAGGCTTCCTGTAAGCCCGAGAATGGCCATCTGAAAATATTTTGAGTTGAAAAAAGGGTAATTTAAACATTATCTGGACTTGTTATTGAAGCATTAGAACCAGGGATTATTCGCTAACAGTTTCAAAGTATTCTAGCTGCTTAAGACTTCAGATTTAGCTGGAAGACCAACGAAGACAAACTGACTGACAATCCAAGTTTCTTCTAAAACCATTTTAATTTTTCATAGGCACTGAGAACAATCAAAGAATTATCTCGGAGGCAGAGATTTACTTGATTTAGTTTCAGAAAGATGTGCCAGTATACTAAGCCACATATCATCATCAAGAAATTATGTCAAATATTGCTAATTTCATTTTCAAATTACAGAGCATTTTACAATCTAGGAGTATTTGAGCGCAGATTTTGAAGACCACAGTTTCCAAAACACAGCTTAGCTGATTTCAGTGAAAATATTGTCTCTGCAACTGGATTCTCGTCTGGCTGATTGAATAAAAACTACACACTAATCATAACTGACAGCAGGAGTTTGGCTCCTTTTCACTAAATGGGATAGCTGGAAAGGACCCTAATTGCTATCCCTATGGAAAACGCGATTACGAGTCCTTATCTTTATATTCACAAATATATCTCCCATAAGACAGTTAGTTCTCCAGTATTACATACTTAAGAGTAATCTGTTCTAGTATTACATCTTTAAACGTAAATTTGCGCAGCACAAATGCTTATTTGCACATGCTTAAGCAAATCATCCTATATAAACGAAACCAGAACTAGGGATACAAGAACAAAACAAGCAAATCTGAAGCTTTCCAAAATTTATTTGATTGAGTTTAACGGTGATACAAGGGAATGGCGCAACTGTTGGAATACTTCTTGGAGTATTACTTATTTAATTCTAAAGTTCTAACTTAGAACCCCACGAACACTAACAAGCGAATAATCGCTTAAATGTATGAACAAAACAAGTAAGACTTAAGGAGGGTTTACAACCCTTTATTTTTCAGTATATTTGCAATCAGTTCCTACTTGGAAGTTTACACAAAGCCTCCACTCGGGCTTGAACTTAAAATAATAATAATTTAAACTAAACTAGCTTAACTGAGCTATTTGAAAGGTATAGCCGAAGCTATCAAAAACTAACTAGTTGGCCCCTAAGTATTAATTAAATCGGCGAAGCCAAGCAAAGGCGTAAGGTATGGCCGAGCGTTTAAAATTTTGATATTAAAGACTTCTTGTTTAGTAACTAAACTCTTAAACAAGGTCGTTTAAGACCTTATTCCTCGAGTAGTTAAATTCTGGTGGGGAAAGATGTAAGGTTTATCCTAAGTTTATTAACAGTTATTTTAAGTTTTATATCATTCCTATCTTATTCTAATTTCAGTTTACAATTTCCTGCCAGAACATAATTTCAGAAACCCAGTTAATGCAAATGAGAAAGAGTACTATTTAAGTGGATACTTCGCCGACTTCGAGAAAGAGAGTCTGATTCCCTGACTAACGCGCGTTTGTCTTGGGCTAAGTAGGAACTGATTGTAAATACACTGAAAAATAAAGGGTTGGAAACCCTCTATAAGTCTTACGTGTTCTGTTCACACACTTAAACGATTATTCGCTTGTTAGTGTTCGTGGGGCTCTAAGTTAGAGCTTTAGGATTAAATAAGTAAAACCCCATAAGTGATTTTTGGTGATTTTAGAAAACGTTATTGGCAAAGCAGGAGGACAAAACATTATTGACATAGCACACGGCTATACAGGAGAAAATCCACTTATAGATAAGTATGGTGTGAAGGAGGTTAACTATTATGAAAAATGTTGTCATAATAATTGTAATTTATACTTCATTTTCAAATTAACGTAACTGATGATGGGTGTTGTAGACAACAATTAATGCAAGAGGAAACTTTGTTTCCTTGAGCTCACTGTGAATAACTTCAAATTTATCTGCTTTGACTTGCATAAGCACAACGATAACGTGACTACGGCGCTGTAAGAAGATTTCTCTTGACTGTGGGACTGTGACTTGAAGACTGTATTCAGTGTTTCTTTGTAGGTGCCATCAATGTTTCTTTAACATTAGAATTACAGAAATGGTCATTTTGACTTCAAACGAAATTCAGTTATTCGTACTTTTTAAACTTTTTTCTTTAACATTAGTATTCCAGCATTTTGGGTTTACCTCAAATTACGGTCTGTTGTCATTTTGACTGCAAATTAGTTAATGGGGAAAAGTCAGACATTTTTAAGTTTCTTCTGATAAAATATGTAACTGCTATCGAGATAAAATTTAAGTCACGTTATGCCCTTGACAGAAGGATAGAGGTGACCTTAACAAGCGGAATCCTGTTTTCTTTTACGTCACATTAATTTATATGATGCGCAATTACCAAGATTTCTCACGCATTCCTTTGGACTAGATTTCAAATGCGTACTCCTCTTACTTTAAAATTACAGAAATATTTATATTTAATCCCTGTACAAACCTACCAAACTAAAGATTTGAACACAAGAATCTTATCAGTATTCTTGTCAGAATGCTCTGCGCTAAACTTTCATAAGTTTTTTAATCTATTGCTTTTATCACCAGATTATTTATGTCAATTCTTAAGAGTGAACAAAAAAGTCACAAGTAAATGAAAGTCGTCTTCAAGAAATGCGATCAACTGAGCCTGTTTTTTTTTTCAGCGTCTCAAATGCTTCTCGTTAACTAATATTTCTATGAAACTACTCAATCTAGTACTGGTAATGCTATTTTGGTTAATTTCGATATTAGAAAAAATAAATTTTCATCCAACCAAGAGTGAGGAAATAAAGCTTGCTGCACTGAATTTACTATAGTTTTTAATAAAGTTTATTTTATGGTTTCAGATTAGTATCAATTAATACAGTCATTATTTATTTTTCAAATTAGCTTCTAATAAGTCACGTTTTAAACGTCTCACAATCTCTAGTACTTTGCCATTCCCTCATATTATCAGCATTGTTAAATTTTGCTCCCTAGTTTATGATTTTTTAAAATGCGGTCTGAAAATTATTAATACCTATTCCTGCCGAATTTACTATTACAGAATTCTCTTCAGAAAACATCTCAGAAAAGAGACAAATTCCAACATGTCACATTCCTTTCAAATTTCCAACATAAGACAGCTTGAAATTTATAAGATTTGCAATATTTATATTGAAATTACAGTCAAAGGTGTCACAAAACATATTATATCACAATATTTCCATATTAACTAACAGATCTTTAAACTAATACTTGATAAGTTCAAAGAAAATGTACATAATAATACCCATAATAAAAACGAAGAAGAAAATGACTGTTTTTATTCAAGTTAAATATGCCTAAAGCTCACACATAGATAATAAAATGATTAAAAATTAAGAACATAGGAGAGATCAGTGGCTAGCAGTTGCACATTGAATGTTTAAATCAGAAACTGATGAAGCCCCCCAGGGGGCGAAACATTCTTATAAACGTTAAAGTAAGGAGTCATAATGATCCTAATTTCCATCCTGCGATACATTCTATAAAGCATCCCTCAATTGTTGCTTCAGATCTGCAACATTTTTTGATGCCTGAATCTGTCGGCTTACAATATCCCACATATATTCGATTGGCGAAAGGTTTGGTAAAATTGCTGTGTAAGGAAGAAAATCAACAGCTCAGAGAGAATCCAAAGATATACGAGCCGTATGGAGTCTATCATTAATCTGTTGGAAAATGGCTTCCGGATGGCGTACCATGAAGGTAACGCAAACGGCCGCAGGATGTCATCAACATATTGTTGATGTGTAAAGTTGTATGCAGGATGACTAGATTCGACCTGCTATCGTAAGAGAGCACCACACAATCATACCAGTGGTAATGGCTGTGCCTCTGTAAAACAGACTAATTAGGGCTGCTAACCTTGGCCTTTACACATAGGTACCTGATGGTCATTTGCTCCAAGACTGAAATTGAATTCATCGCTGAGCGCTATGCAATGACAAATTGCTGACAGCCACCATGATCGGCTATGACACCATTTCAGACGATTCTGTTGATATTGGGGAAGAGGCAGACATCTTAAAAGGCGAGGGCAACGCCGCCTCAGCAAACGCCGTGAAATGGTTGAAAGTGCACCCAACAATAGCACCGTTGGGGAAGTTCAGGCCTTCCGTGTAATCCTCTGATCTTGCCTCGCATTCGTGCACCTTCGGTTTCCGCAACCTTTATTCCGCTAATGAGTATCTTGCAGCAACCACTGTTGGCAGTACTTCTGCCCAACCATGTTTGTACGATGCAGGCGGCGGTCTGTTGCTTGGTATGATCAGACACTCCTTGCATTCCTACTATACGACAATTTTCGACGTCTTCCAATTGTCTATCAAGTCTTCGATAATGACGTAACAGCATTATTGGTTGTGTCTCCAGAGAACTGCAACACTGAAAATGAGAAAAGATAAACCGTTCGAAGTTGTTACCTGTTTTATGCGATGTTAGTTGCGTGGTAGAAATGAAGTTATCACTTACTGGCCTTGAACATTTAATCATTTACATGCTTGGTATAAAGAAATTTGCATATATTTCGAGATGACCGGATAATTTTTAAGGGTGCCTTTTTTATCTTTTCAAAAAGTATATTTAATCTAAAGCGGAAAATATTTCTCTAGGTAACTTCAAATCAGCGAATAATCGTCGACCTCAAACCTATGGAATGTCATCGACCTCAAACCTATAGAAAAAGGCCGTTGCGGAAAGAAATGAAACATCCCACATCAACTAAACATAGGTAGACTTACGCTGGCATTGTAAAGAAACCGAAACCGCCGCCTCGAAGAAGAATGATTACAACATATTTCTTCCAGACGTTTTGGAAAAAGTAACCTCTTTCAAGCTTACAGTGATTAAAATACAGAAAACCGCTAAATACAAAAAGGAAAAACTTCCACATGGAACCATGAAAGCTCAGGCCTATAGAGATGACATCCTTCGCGTTTCTGTGCAATCTGCCCTTATTCCGGGCAATAGCTGATAATTTTCTGCTACAGGACGACAGCGCTAAACCGCACATGGCTCGGATCGTGGATGATTATTTTGAGCAGCAAACAGTTCAGCGCGTGGAGTGACCAGTTTGATGATCGGACCTGAATCCTATGCAGCATGTTTGGGATGCTTAAAAAAGACGTCTCCTCTTCAGGCCCTTACTACTGCGTTTCAAAAAGAATGGCTCTCACTTCCTACGGAACTGATAGACTGCATAATTGACATCATTGGGCATCGCTGCATGTGTTGTATTCCTTCTAGGATCATACTTCATATTTAAGGTAATTGTCTTATGCCAAAGTGATACGTCCAATTTTCGTCTTATACATATGCTAATTTCTATAACACCATAATTGTCTGGAAATTACTTTTCATGTAATTTTATACCTTACTATGTGTTTTATACTGTGGATCAGTTTCAATTAAGTCTACATCTAACATTTTGAGTAATCGTCATTTTTGTGATTTTTCCTTAATTAATGATAACTAGAATATATACACTTTCTTCAAAAAACTTCAGGGAAAGGATAGCTGAATTTATTCTTTCATGTCACCATCTTCGCAACAGCACCTTTAATTGGAATATTTTTTAACAGAAAGAAGAACATTTGAAATCAGTGAGCATGTCGACACCAGTAGTATACAGCGTTTTAGAATCACTGACAGTGGGAGGAAAACTTTATTCGGTTCTTCAATACCAACAACCCGAAAATGCATGAAAATATTGAAATCGTTACCTGGAGAAAATCTTTAAAATCAGAAACTGAAATAGCCAAACTCGTCAAATGGAGGACAACGAAACTACATGCCTCACTTAAAGCACTCAGAACAAAAATAAATTTGTTGTTTCAGCAGAAGAAAGAACCACAGAATAATTGAATTACGCAAAAATATATAAAAAGGAAATAAATGATGCCAAACTCTATATGACTAGATAGAATTCTGCAGTAACAAAACTAGTCCCTAATTTCCTAAACTAATCCCTAATAAAATCGTAGTCCGAAAATATTTTAAACCAATTCAAATTACACTACTAACCAACAGCCCAAATTTCACAAGCATGTCAGTTGATGCAGTGTTGGTCTCGTTGAAATAAATAATGGATTCTCTTTCGACAGAACGCTCTTCTGAAAAGGATACATCAGAACAGCTAGTATTAGGAAAAATCAAAACATCCCAAATTCCGAGGAAGACCAAAATTTTTCTATTACATTATTTTTCTGTTACATCCAACCCATTATGAGACTTTTTTTCAAACCTTTCTACGTTCCATGCTGAGGGCGAAATCTTGAGGAAAATACAATGCAGTAAATCATAAGGTCTTCATTCTGCTCTCTTTTGTCTTGATTTCAAAAAGGTTTTTAATCACTTTGGGACCTGCCGTATTTCAATCTCTCAGACAGAGAAACATCACAAGAAACATCTTTATTATTATGCAAAACTATCCACTATCTAGGAGAAGCATGAATAGAATAGTAGAAAAGCACCACACGTGAGAGTGTCTGCAAGGATCTCTGAATTCTCACCTTAACTCTATCATACTGAATCAGTGGCCAAATCGTATGAGAACCTTGGCATTCGCAAACTGCTTTCGTCATCTCTGGTACTACAATAGAGCAACTCAACTCGTAAACTAACTACATAACGCACAAAAACTAACAACTTCAAAAGAAATATTCAAAGCAATGATATTTCACAAGATCAGCCAAACCATATAAAGGAAACCAAATTTCGAAATTGACTGAAAAATAATAAATTCTTAGAACTGCATTACATGGAAAACTCAACTAGATAAAACACCTTCAAGACATTAGAACAGAATTTTTAAAAATAGCCATCTCCATGAAAAGAATGGGAGGATATGGTTACCCCAATCATAAATTCGCATATCAAGAAACCGCTGTTCAATACCGTGAAGGAGAAAATACACTTCTCGACATTGAAAATGCAATACCAAAAATAAGTGGTCAGAAATTTATGCAAATTTCAGAGTAGACGGACGCAACGGAGTTATGCGAACGATGTGAAATGGGCAGTTCTCCGACGCACGTGAAGAATGGGCAATATTCGTGTCGTTATTTCTGCCAGACGAATTATCGAAGAAAGTTGGTTTTGTCTCGGAGGATACGTGTAATAGGAGAAAATGCCAGGCCGCCGTCAACGCAGGCAATTCTAGCAGAAAGACGATTTTACGAGGGGCATGGTGATCGGACTGAGAAGAGCGGGTTGGTCCTTACGTCAAATCTCAGCTGATACCTACATGGATTCAAGCACGGTGCATCGGCTATGGCGAAAATGGTTGGAACAAGGGAATGTGGGAAGAAGGAGGGGTGCAGGTGCAGCCAGAGTGACGTCAGCACGCGTGGATCGACGCATCCGCCGACAAGCTGTGGTGCAGTAACTGTGGAACGCCCCACCGCGCGACAACGTGGCATAATTGTTTGGGGCGCTATTGCCTATTATTCCAGGTCACCTCTAGTTCGTAATCAGGGCACTATGACGGCTCAACGATACTTGGATAATGTACTGCGGCCTGTGGCAATCCCCTACATTCAGGGGCTGCTTAATGCAATTTACCAACCACACAGTGCTCGCATCTGCAAACGTGCTCTGCAAGGTATACAGATGCTTTCCTGGCCACCGTACTCTCCTGACCTGTCACCAATCGAACATGTGTGGGATGTGATTGGACGTCGTTTGCAGACTCTGCCCCTGCCTCGTTCAGAAGACGAACTGCAGCAAATGGTTGAAAGAGAATGGAGAGCCATCCCTCAAAACACCATCCACACATTTATTGACTCTATGCCTAGACGTGTTTCTTCGTGCATCGCTGTCCACAGTGGTCCTACATCCTATTGAGCCGATGCCATTCTCGCTCTGTATTCTGACTATCATTTTGAAATAAAGATCACTTATTGCTGCTTGCTGTCTCTGTCTTTTTTTCAAATTTCATCACTTTCTGACCACTTCTTCTTGGTGTTGCATTTTCAATGTCGAGCAGTGTAATTACCGATCTGTTGTCTGGGCGATCCCTATGATAGAAAGGAAGGAAGCAATAGCTACGCGACATTCGACGACATTTTCTCCTGAATGTAACGAAATCTTTCCATATCACCTTTAAGCCTGCATTGCGCATACTCTTCAGAACACTTCCATTATATCCTCTGTCGGAGCTGGAATTATTTAATTCCGAAACATTACAGCTGAGAAATCAAGCTTTCTTATACAAGTAACGTACGATCGGAACAGCTTTGAATTCCTAAACTTTCCGTATTCTCTGCCCCCTGAAAATTTTTCTAACATCAAAATTTATAGTTCAGAGAGCTTATAAATATCAGTACTTACCATATACCATCAGTACATACCAACATAACATACAGATAGATCAAAAATAGAAGAAAAAGTGGGATCTGTTTGTATGTTTCATTAAGAAACCTAAAAATAAATCTATCTATCTAAAAATCTAAAAATACCCTGGAAAGAATGGCCAGAAAATAGAGGTTTTCAAGCGGATATGTTAGCAAATAAAAAGGCAATACAAATTGAAGTTAACAAAAATGTAATTATCGCACAATCTAATCAGGTTCTCTTTCTGTACTACGCGCAGTAACGAAGTTAAAACACCTTTCTGCAATAATAAAAAGAATTTTTTATCGCCTCCAAGAAAAATTCCAAATTAAAATTTTAATTGACTGGGTGAAAGCACTTGTAGCAATGAAATGAAGGTGCCGATTCTTTTGCGGATGACGCAGTTACGACTCCTAATTCTGAAGTTAGGAATTTAAAATGTAAAAGTCATATCTGGAAAATTACGGATGGAACTAACTCTGTTACCCAAGGCAGGCGAATACATGAATTAATAAATGTAATAAAAGGAAAAAGATGTATCAATAATACCCCCGTTCAAATCAGTTCAAATATGAACACATCTCCTTTTTCACAAGAGAAATATCACTTCCTCAGACAGCTGTATTAGCGGTAAAATTCAACACTACGTCTTCTCATCTCCACTAATACAAGCACGTCACAGCGTTAGATCAACTACAAACGAACTCGAGTTTCGAACAGATATCATTAATAATCTAAAATGTCATCACAAAATCAACAATATTGTCATATATCTTCCGGAACAAGGCCAAGATATTTTTGAGCAGTAATTGCTATAAAATTCAAAGTAATTGCATATAAATATTATTTTATTGTACATGTCATTTTGAATAATACTTGCTTAAAATTATTTTGCGAAGTAAGCGCGAAGACTCTATAGGACGTTTCACTGTATCAGCAGCATCACTCAACAGTATATATATATCTCTATGCAATCCTGATTATTCCTGTCCTGACCTGCAGGTCTTCGTGATGTAAGTGACAGCACATCCTGATGGCAATCGGAAAATTCGGAGTTTCGTCATCTTTCTCATAAATCGAATAGTCCGAATTTGTTAGTATGCTACCTGCTGATGATAGCTTATTAGGCAATAATGTCTAACACCAAGTCCGAATTCCTCAACAGCTCTGCATGAGAATTATTTGCTATTTGTAAATCCAAAACGTTTTTCCAGATTTTACAGGTACAAGTAGAAATGGACCTGCAAAATTAATCTTGAAGATGTGGACCAGAATTTCACAACAGATAGAGTGCCGCCGCACTACCTCTGTAGTTCCGTCACAGTTTTGACGAAGAACATCACGGGTGGCGGTCCAAGGTTTTAGAGGGGATATGTGTTCAATCCACTTAAGTTTCAAACATTTACCAATATAAAATATCTGTCTAGAGACGCATTCTATTGTAAGAGATGAGCCTCACCAGTGGCAAATTAGATAAAACCTCAAAATACGAACAATTCCAGCTGGGTTCAATCCCAGGCAACAGCTGCATGGTTGGTGTTTCGCTTGCGTACCATGAATACGTGCAAGTTTCCCTTACAAAATCCTCCATGAAAGTATCCCTCAACCTAGTGAGATATTCCTCATGTGCTTTGCTATATTCAATTAATCTAACTTCTAATGCAATACAGAAGCTGAAAATAATTAAAATAAATAAATCGTTTTCTTAGAGTATTGAGGAATAGTCAGATTTAGTAGCAATAAATATTTATTAATTTTATAAATAAAGAGTCAATATACATATTTAACGAACTTTAAGAGTCAACTAAAATATTAGTGCAAATTTAGCATGGCCCCAATGTATATTCTATCATTTTCATTCACAGATACTTAGCATTTGTGAAAGAGAATTCCGGCCAAAAAAGACATACAAGTCAGCTAAATTTTCGTGGCAATGCCTCTTTTGGAATAACTCGTGATCCATAGAACCCATATTTCAAATCCAGTGACATCTTTCAGTCAGTTAATATATGACTTCGTTGCTTGTGAGTTTAACTTAATATGAAAAAGTACACGACGTTCAATGTACTTTTGAAAAAGTATGCCTTCGTGGTGGACTTTCAAAGAGAAATGGTATGCATTATTAACATCTTTTCACGTAAAAATGCCATACAAAGAAGTATTGTGCAATATCACTTCAACTCATTAAAAATAAAAAATTTCAATGAATTAATGCACAGAATATAAAGTATATAACTCTGACCTTGGCCGAATATTTAGCATTTTAAGAGATGAAATCTAAATTCATTAGCTGCCAGACTGAATGTTATCTCTCTATAGATCTACCCATATTAAAATGGAAGGCAATGAAGATTTAAAAGTAAAAAAACCTCACTTCATAACTTCAGTTATGCCTAACGTCCCCTGAAGGTCAGAAAACAATTTTCGTGCCATTATACACAGCAGTTCGCAGAACTTACACCAAGCACGTACTTCATCATAATTATCTGGAAAGGTAGGCCCTAATGCAAAATACGTGCTCCTTTTTTAAAAAAAAAATTGTTATTAAGAATTGGGCTCTCTGTGAGAAAGCATAAAGTGAAAGTGCGTAGAGAACTGTGGAAGTCTTCTAGAAAGAAATCTGACAGTCGTTTTCTTTCAAAAAACCATTTTCGGAATGGCCTCCGCACTATTAATCCCACACGAAGTTCTTTCCAACTTTTTGCACTCTCTAATGTTATGCTGCTATCAATAAGATACGTAATTAAGGGTCATAATATGAAGCATTTTGCTCAAGCTTTAATGATACTGGCTGCCAGAGCTTATCCACTATAATAAAATACAATAAGAAAAAAGTAATTATCCAATAAGCTTCTATTTAAAATCGGTATGTTTTTAAACTCACTAAAAGGAGAAAAATAATTTATCACACAGTTTAATGGAATAATAGATTAAATAACGAATTCATCTACAAATTTATATCACGAATAGTAAAAGTCTGGAGCACTCTTGATAAATTAAAAAAGGTAATGCTTTCTGCATTTGACAATGCAATTAAGTTAAAGAGATTTTGTTATTTAAGGGCCGCACGCTACACTATGTAAAATTGTAGATGACTTCTCGAAACAGAATTATTTGATCTATTATTCCCATTAATTTAATGATAAATAATTTTTCTTCTTTTAGTGGGTGAATTATCCTCTTTTAAATAAAAGCTTTCTTTAAAAAACTTTTTTTTAATTATGTTTTATTTCCCGTTTTTAATCTTAGTTACATGTTATCAGTTTTAGTCATTGTTTGAGTGATGAAAGTTTTAGTCATTGTTAAAACATAAGGAATAAGTTATAGGAAAATTATGAAATAGAGAAAAATAATTGAATTTCATTCAGCTAATAATTAAATTGCCTTGACTACTCAGTTTTTGAAACTGGAATGGTATTGTTACAAAAAGTATTTCAATTCAATCTGTAACTGAAAAGGCGAATATCGTCGCCAGTTCGTCTTTAAATACGCCCACATGGCAAACTCAAATCGCTTTTCCTGCCGTCTGTTTCAGATTGCAACATAAGTTTTTTTTTAATGTAGAATATCGCAGAATTAACAGTTTTTTATAATTTTTATTTTGAAAGAGAGCGAAAAGTTTGGCTTTCAATCTGTGAAAATTTCAAAACTTTGTGTTCGATACATTTTTAGATGCTGAAATTTTAAAATCGTAAATGTCAAATAGTCGAAAAACCCACCTACTTTCGAAAATTCGCAAAAAATTTAGAAATTCAATTAAAAATGTTCATATAAATTTCATTGAAACGATTGTTTTCCCTTTATTCGATGAAGAAAACAATAAAATTCTGGTTTACTTAGTTTGTTCTTTAAACAAAGATATGCGCGAAAAATAATTTAAACATTAAATAAAGGAAAATCTAAATCAAGTTTTAAAAAATTCATTTCACCAGATTTCATTTTCATTGATAAACAATGTATGTACAAAATTTGAACTTGATAGCTTATTCCAATGTATGTTAGAAATCGATAAAAAGTTCCACTGACAGTGAAATACTATGAAAGGACTAAATAAAAACTTATAAAAAGTAAAATTTAAGACAGAGTTAGAAATACACGAGGAAGGTGTATATCACTCCCTATACATTATTTGGCAACACGAACAATAATATACATTTAACTACTTATTTATGCAAATCAATTGACAGAGGTGTATGGAAAATAAAAAAAAAATAAATAAAAAAAAAGCAAGCTGAAAATGGGTCTATAAACTATAAAAAAGTCCTTTTCGGTGTTTTGAAAGAGATATACACAGAGAGTATATTATGTATACACACAAAGAGTATATTATATTCATTTAAAAGAGCAGCATACTACTCTTCTATTATTAAAAAACATTTGATGTGTACACCACATGACTTTCTTGCACGGCATATTAAATTATACGCATTTTTTCTTGCATTTCATTGAAACTTATAGGATTGAATTAAATCTACTTCGTCGATAGCGCATGAAGCACAGTAGAATAAATGCACTCTCTAAAATTCACTAACTATACTTGTCGCTATGTAGATAACACAGTGACAGTCTGGCGCTAGATTCACTTAATAGAGTTATATCTCATTCATTTTATAACTCAGATTGCACAAAAAATTATATTACCTGAGAGTATTATCTAATCCTTGCCACATGTTCTATTAAAATCTCTACATATAATAAAACAAAGAGTCTGTGTGTGTGTGTCTTCCGTTCGTGTTGCGAGTAAGCTAATAGACCCAGGGCCACGAAATTCGGTACATAGGTGTATCTACACAAGAGCCAGTGCACCTCGAAGCGATTTTTTCGAAATTCGAATTAGAATTTTTTTTATTTTATGTTTTGTGACCAAATCGCGTCATTTTGCGACATAATGGGCTACAGGAAAGCGAGATTTCACTCTATACATTTCATTTTTACATCGTCGTGAAGCGTAGACACTTAGCTATTTTACGAACTTAAAATAAATTTCCTATTTCAATAAATCGATTAAATACGAATTTATTTAGGAAGGTGAGCTTAACACCTTTTCCGCGGATTTTTTTTTTAAAAAGCTTATTTTAAAAAATTTGCTGTTTATTTTCCTTTGATTTTTGGACATGTTGAACTTTAATCCTTTCGACTCCTTTTAAAAAAAGAATTTTGAAAAAATAATAATATTTGGTAATTTTTTTTAAAATTTTTTAAATGAAGCTTCCGAATACACTTCTCACATCTCAGATATTTTAAAATGTAGTTTTGGCAACAATTTTCCTTTCTTATTGTTGTTGATAGATTTTTGATGAAATTGCATCATTTTGAATAGTTTCATTCTTTTAAAAATTTCGGTTTGGCAACAATTTTTCATCGTATTTCTTATGTTACTGTTTTTAAGAGACTGAAAAGTTTAAGAAATTAAAAAGTTGTTTCTTTTTGCAACGGTAAATTGTTTAATTACTTTATTAGGATAATTAACATTTGTATCAAGGGATATTGCTTATTTCATTGTAATATTATGTTTTAATTATATATAATTTTAATTATAAAAAAGTTTTGCATGATATTTTTTAATCTGTTTTAAGTTCTTAATCTGTTTATATCATTTGAGTTCTTAATATTTTGCAAAGGGAAGTTGGTTAATTTATTTATTAGGATAATTAATATTTGTATTAAGGGATATTGCTTATTTCGTTGTATGCTTTTTATATGTAATGTATTTTTAACTGAATTTTTTTTTTTCGTTGTTGTTTGTTTCTTTTTCGATAAAATTGTAATGCAGAGTAAAATTCTGTGCAGTTTTCAAATTTAATGTTTCGTGTTATCTTCAGGCATTTTTCCGGTACACTTAAAAGCCAGACGAAGGCTGGCCGCGCAGCGGCTAGTACTATAATAAATCTAAAATGAGGTATAAGAAATTAAACAAACAAACAAAAAGAAAAAAAGAAGCAGTTTTTCACAGACGATTCAGTATTTCTCATTCAATTAATTCAGTTCTCACTTCGCGATAAGGCAAAAATACATAAAAACTCAAAATATCTATGTTATCTCAAACTCAAAATATCTAATTACGAAGTAAACCTTAAACACTTATTCCCTGGAATAAATTCCAGAGTGGATTAAGCATGATTTAATTCCCAATAATAAAAGAAAGCGTTACCTTTGTTGTTTCGGAGCTTATTTTCCCTAGATTGGCAACAAATCCTCTGTTCTGCTAAGGTTCAAATGTAACGGTATGCTAAAAATAACTTGGCTTAGCCGCATTTAAACAACTTTTAAATTGTTGATGATACTACAAATACTGCATGCAGATTTACTAAAAACATGAAAACCTTAACCGGAAGATAAGAACAACATAATTCAATTATTTTTAAAGCAAAACATGTACAATTTGCAAACATATAAGAATAAAGAAACTGAGATCACTCAATCGAACAACAGAGTGGATATAGGTATACATGTATTTATACTAGCTAACACCCGCCGGCTTTGCTGGGCACACTATCTATTTGAATGTGAACCTAGACTTCTTATCTGGACGAAATGTCTAATTTCGAAATGGTAATGAACGTAAATTTTTTAAATTTAAAGTCGGAAACAGAGTGCCAGTCAGTGAATCAAGGTCAAAACTCACACACAAAAAAGAGTTTTGGCTTAGTGCCACCTGTAATGGTATAACAAAAATCCATTTTGAACAGGACTTTCATAAAATCATTCTTAGCGCGCGTCTACATCGTGGAATGACTAACAATGCAAAATTTTAAGTCATGTTTCATGTATAGTTTCGGAGATCTCGTGATGAGTCAGTGGTATTTCGCTTATACAGAGAAAAGCATAATACTGTTATAATGTAGCATTAATAAATAATAAATAATGTATACCGCCCGTATGAGATGGTATAACAAAAATCCATTTTGGACAGGATTTACGTAAAATCCGTTCTTAGTGCGCGTCTACATCGTGGAATGAGTAACTATACAAGCGCCTGGCCCCAGCCACCACCCCAAGCTCTTATTGGACACGACTTGTGATGTCATATTGTGACGAAATGAATTCCCCGCGGCATTTTTGCGCGCCAAAAGCTTGAGCCCCAGCTCTACAAATTCACATTTATACATAACCAAGACCAAAGCAGTATAAGTTCACCTAACGTAAACGAAACAGATAATGAAATCTCTTCAACCTGACGTCATAAACGGCAACCAATAAGAACAGGGGTGGTGGCTGGGGCCAGGCGCTTGTGTAACTATGCAAAGTTTCATGTCAGTTGGGTGTATAGTTTCGGAGATCTCGTGATGAGTCAGTTGTATTTCGCTTATATATATATACATAGATAGATAGATAGATAAGCATAATATTGTTATAATGTAACGTTAATAAATAATAATATCAGTTGTAATGCATACGGTCCATCTGTCATTTGTAGTGCCTGTGATGGTATAACAAAAATCCATTTTGGACAGGCTTTACGTAAAATCCGTTCTTAGTGCACGTCTACATCGTGGAATGAGTAACTATGCAACATTTCAAGTCAATCGGGTGCATAGTTTCGGAGATCTCGTGATGAGTCAGTGGTATTTCGCTTATATATATATAGACAAGCATAATATTGTTAGAATGTAGCATTAATAAATATTAGTGTCAGTTATAATGTATACTGTCCGCCTGTGATGGTATAACAAAAACCCATTTTGCGCAGGATTTACGCAAAATCCTTTCTTAGTGCGTGCCTACATCGTAGAATGAGTAACTATGCAAAATTTCAAGTCAATCGGGTGTATAGTTTCGGAGATCTCGTGATGATTCAGTGGTATTTCGCTTATATATATATAGATAGATAGATAGA
>KK122523.1:0-29115 GCA_000611955.2 Stegodyphus mimosarum
AAAAAAAAAAAAGAAAAACCTATAATTTTACTAAAATTATTTACATGTGTGTAAAATTCGTAACAATACTTTTCGCCTCGATGCGCATCAGCGATAAGGAAGTCAAACAGGGAATCTATTTACGTTGGTTAAAATTACACTGTTTGTTTTAAAATTAACAAGCAACATTCAAAATTAGACAACGCATGACCGATAGGGAAATATCGTAGAATCCTATTAAATTTTATTATTAAAAAAAATCATTACGAAACAAAGAAAAAGTAAGATCATTGCATTAAAATTATTAACATGCAGCGAAGTACACTTTCATTTCACTATAGACTAAAAGAACAAAATCGAAAATCAAACATACAGTTAAAAAATAATAAAAAATCCAATAATTTTGATTTAAAGTTAAAATGTTCTCTTGACCGAAAAAGTTAATTTTGTTACTGAAAAATCAAGTAATAATTGATAAGCATGTATATTCAAAAAAAGCACTAAACGCAGTACAAAAGTTAAGCATGCAAATAAAACGTGTCTAAACATATCTTAATGCTGTCAAATCCTGAAAACGCAAACTTTTCCAGCCGCCGCGAACTTTCTAAACATTTAAATCTTTGGGTTCGAATGAAGTATTCAGCAAATGACGCCTATTCGGCTAGGCAAGCAAACTGAAGACTTTATTAAACGAGATTTCCATTAAATCCCATTTCATAAATTATTATTAGCCCAGAAGCAATTTGTCCAAAAGGGCTATTAGTTTCGTTTTGGCATTTTGAGTCAGTTTACTATAAATACCGGTTTACTTTTCAAATTGTTGCCACCCAATATTATATTTAAAGAAATTAAATAATGAAGAATCTGTATGAATGTATGTATTTTTCTCGCACTGTGAAAAAACAACAATACCTAAAGCCATCCAATTTGAAATAACGCACGTCTCCACCCGAATAGGGGCATCTGGAAGCCCAAACTTGGAATTTGTTTTATTATCTATTTCACATTTTGTCAAACATTAAAGAAATTTTGATTAACATAGCAACGCTTTCAGAGCGAGCAATGGCAACACTGTACGAGAAAAGAATTTTTTTTTTTATCTCCAGGGCACAAGACAGTGTATCGGAAATTCTAAAGATACGCTCTTTTAAACATTTTGTGATATTGTTGTTGAATCGAATTTTGTGCTTTAAGTGCGAAGAGCATGATATTCAATAAGTAGAGGTAACACACAAAATATTGAAAAACGCCCCTTTGGGCGTAATATAAAATCTTAAAGTTTTCAGACATTTTTATGAATTATTATTATGGTCTAAACTTTGTAGCTATCGATTTAAAAACGGATTCAAAACAAATGTTCCCTTTAACCATTTTGAAGCAGAATCTGCAATCATACGTCTGCGGAAATTTTATCGCCAAAACCCACATCTACGTCATTTAAAATTGAGTTTATGATAAAAAATATCTGATAGGTTGATAAAAGTCCCTGAAACTCGAAATGCAACAAAAAAAAATTGCATACAAATGTGGCGACGCCGCTCATTAGAACTTAAGAACTTTTATTCTGACGGTTGCTTAAAGAACCGTTTTAGGTATTGTTGCCAGATTTTGCGCATTCTGAATATTTGGCGATTTTTACTGAACGGCTAATGAATGCTTAGTTACGGAAGGGAATTTGTTAGAAACGTTTTAGCTTTAAGGATGATATATAAATACTTTTTGAGACCATCAGTTTTTTTATAATCAGCAGTTTAGTAATAATTTTCGGGTTTTGTTTTTCACATTTCGTGACCCCTAAAAAAAGCTGAAAAAAGCCTAGTTTTTAAAATATGGAAGTGCGAAAATGAAACACCTATAACAAAATTTGGAATTACGAGAATCTAAAACACCGTTTATCTGAGCTGAAAAATGTAAAAAATTAGTTAAATTTGTACATAACTTAAAATACACAAAAACCAAATTTGAAATCCAAAATTCATCTTTCGAGCTGCACATCTTCGTGTACAAAATTACGTGTGTTCAAAATTTAGTGGCTCTGGGTGCCACCGTCTTTTCATAATATGGACTAACTCACATATTTACTCGCAAATGATTCATTCTATAGTAATAGAATTAAACAACCGTCTTTCAAACAGAAAGAAGTTTAACAGAATTAAAACACTAACTAAAATAAAAAATCTGATGTGGACACCATATGACTTCCTTGTACGGCCCATTAAATTATACACATTTCTTGCTGCACTTCATCTAATATTATTTCCCGCAATTATTCAAACTTAATCAACCGATCCCCCAAGACAGTTTGAAGATGACATGAAAAAGCAAATTTTGAAGTTAAATACCCGGCTTAATTTTTGTCGTAAGGAAGTTAAATTTCTTGTATTTTTATTTTTTCATAAAAACTATAAAATATTCCCAAATATAAGTCTAGGAACCGGGAGATAGCATTAAAAGTTACATTTCGTTATTTGTAGAAAATTAGTTTCTTTTTAATTTGATATTTCCCAAAACATTAATATTTCCGTGATTTAAATCCTTTCTGTTATTGAAAGTACACTCATGTCCATAAATTAAGGATAATTCGAAGTCACGCGGAAATCGAACTCTAAAATAAATATATCACCTGTAAAAATCACTACACACATCTTCAAGAATCATACGCAAATTTCAGGAAGTAACCACATGACACCGATAGTACGTCACAATGACGAGATTGTAAGAGAGTGATATATAAGGAATGCAGGCGAAGAAGTAAAATTGTTCGCAGGCTCTTTATAAGCATTTTAGTGCAATAACCGAATAGTTATGACACAATGATGATTTTTTACGAGGTAGAATTATCGGCCGTCTGGAATGTGGGCGTACCCAACTGGAAGTATCAGACCAACTTGGAATTGCCCAGAGTGTCATCTCCAGGCTTTGGCAACGATTCCAAGATGATGGTAATGTTAGTAGACGTTACAGCATAGGTCGCCCCGGAGTTACAACGCCGAATAAGGACCGGTATTTGGCAGTTACTGCCAAAAGAAACAGGCGGAGCACAGCCTCAGACCTGTCTCGTCAGCTCCCAGGTGCCCGTTACCACCAAGAAAACATCATTGAACGACACCGTTACGGTGGTGCAGGAGTGCTCGTTTCGGGTGGAATTATTCTGGGTTCCAGAACTGACCTGCATGTTCAAACTGGAACCATGACAAGCCAAATCTATCGGGACGTCATTCTGGAACAACATGTACGTTTGTTTCGGGGCGTCATGGGCGCACAATTTGTGTTTATGGATGACAACTCCCGTCCTCACCGTCCAAACATTGTAAGCGAATGCCTTCAATCGGAGGATATCCCCCATATGGACTGGCTCGCATTCTCACCGGACTTGAGTCCAGTAGAGCTCGTGTGGGACATGCTTGGCCGACGAGTTGCAGCCCGTCAACCTCCTCCTACATATCTACCGGAACTTCGGAGAACACTGCTTTTTGAGTGGTGTACCATCCCCCAAGATCAGATCGATAATTTGATACTCAGCATGCGTAGGCGTTGTACGGACTGTATTGCATCGTCTGGGAGACATACAATGTATTAACAATCGTACCAACCGTGTAATATTGGTTTTTTGTAAATAGGGTTTTTTTTTTTTGTAATTTGCTGCAGGGAGAAAAAATCGCTAATTTTTTTAATAATATCAAACATATAGCATCTTTTTTTGCTCTTTACCTTTTGTTTAATAAGTAAGCTTTACAAATAAGTGAAATTTGCTTTGCTTCTAACTCTTCCTTTGCCTGATTTTTCATTATCCTTAATTTATGGACATGAATGTATATGACTACGGCCAACAATTGCGAAAGTAAAGGCCGGTTGAAAACTTCGAAGCCAGGTAAGAAGATGGTACGTATATACACGTTTGGTGCTGGCGTTTTCAATACAAAAGGAAGGTGGATAGCTAGATATTATAACAGTCCCATACACAAAATTTCAACGTTCTGCGACTTGTAGTTTCTGAGTTATGCGTAATACATACGCATATAGCGTATGCGTAATACGTATATAGCGTATGCGTATATGCGTGCAAGTGTGATACGTATATGCGTACTTACAGTTATCACAAAAAAAAATCCGTTTTGAATCCCTTTTAAATCCATTTTGCAATCCGTTTTGGGTAAAAGAGACCTGTATTCTGTCCGCCCATAAATGCAAAAAACTCGTCCGAATGCGTTTAAGGAGTTGTCAAAATGGATATTTCTGTCGAAATATGATACCTGAAATTTTTCCAGATTACAATACTTCCTTTTTTACTTCGCACAAGAAAGTAGAATATGAATTAAAAGGGAAACGTCTAAAATGCAAAATAAGAAATAAGATTATTTATTTTAAACTTAAAATAACTGAACTTGTTGCAGTTTTCGAAAGTTTTGTTTGATAATTCACTTTATCAGCCTCGTAGCTGCAGCCCTTATTTAGTTTTTAAAGAATAATTGCATATGAAATTATTCTTTAAAATTCTAACCATTTGTCAATGAACAGTATATTTTTTTCCGAAAATGATTTTAAGTTCATGTAGTTGCTTTCTAATTATATTTCTTCCTTACCAATCCAATTTTGACATCAGTTTCATTCTGCTAGTATGAAACATTTCTTGACCAGCTGTCATATGCTTTATCAAAAAATAAATTTTAATTTAACTTCAAATATCTGTAATCGAAATAAATATAATTATTCGTTTTTAATATGTTGGCCTATAATAAGAATGAATTTTTTTTTCAGAAGAATGCTTAAATTGAAGTTTAATTTGAAACATTAAATATTCTTAAAAATTTTTAATAATTAAATGAAACTAACGATCTTAAACAAGCATTTTACGGATAATTCGAAGAATAATGTTCTGCTCTGAAATCTTTCCAGCTGAGTCATGCCACGTTAGATCACTTTTCAAGGGAAATGCACGCTATACTGATGAAGTTTAACATTTTAGTACAAGTATATGCTGCCGAAAGAAAGTGAAAACTGTACTGCAGAATCTTTACTGAAATTTAGAATGACGAGAATTTAAAACACCGCTTGTCAGAGTGAAATGAACGTTTATAATACTGTTGGCATTAAAATACATTGTCAACAAAGAGAAAGTCTGCAAAAATTACTAATATTTCAAATACCTGAAGAAATGCAATACATTTTAAACATGTGAATAATTATAAAGTTCTGTGGGTTTAAAACACAAATGACATTTGCAGGTGATAAAGAAAATAAATATCGGGAGTCACGAATAAAAGAAAAAGAGCTGTGCTTGGCCTGAATGGGAACAACAAAATGATATTCGAAAGCCTTTGGTATAAATATAACTAGTAGAATGCTTAAGATGGAGTAACTTGTACTTTTCCTGCTTTTTTAAAAGTTTAAATACTTCGTTAACGTTATCAAAATAAATGTGCTTGTTTTTGAAAAATATAGTTTTCTGTACCCCCTCAAGAACCTTATTAACTGAAATTTAGAAAAGTGTGAGGAAAAGCACATTTCAACACGGGAATATGAAATGCCCGAAGAAAATACAGGGTGGTCATAAAGAAACTTTGCCAACATCTGCACTTCTAGCGCCCGTTTCGGTCAACCGATCGAGATAAGATTGCAAATATAGTTATTCGGAGGTATGCGCTTGGGATTCTGCGAATGGTAACACAGTGGCGCTCACGCTTACGGTTATAGTTGAAGAAACTTGAAAATGTCGAATGGCAACGCCAACGTTTTCCGGTCGAAAAATGTTCAGCTCATGCGAAAATCCTAAATAGCGTTTTAATGGTGCCGATATATCCAAAAACTGGCGTGTTATGCATACCCAAAAAAGAGTTCTGAAAACCGGCCAAATCAGACAAAAGAATACCTTTATGTAGATCAAACATTTTCCACATGGGTGCCGTCACAGGCAAGTATGCATTGCATCGGGAGACGGTGGACAATACCGCTGAACGCAACATGGCGTGAGGGATGTTTGCAATCTCACGCCGTCTAGAATCTTTTAAATAAGACAAAGTTTGCGGATTGAACAGGTAAACTCTGGATTTAAGGTATCACCAAAAGCAGAAACCCATAAGGGGTTAGGATAGGGGGATCGCGGAGGCCACGGAAAAGGATAATGGCGTGAGATGATGCGATCACCAAAATGCCGTTCCAGGACCATTTAACAAACCTCGCTATATGTGAAGGTGCACCATCTTGCATCCAAGCGATGTCATTGAGTGCATTCCGCCTACGCAATTCCGGTAGTAGCGTTCATAACATTTTGATAATACAGTTTTATCTATTCACCACGAACTTTCCCAGGAATAGTCATTTCGTCGCCATGTGCGAGTTTCCGAATGACGACTTCCCGTATTCCCTGGTATTTCATCGGTTTCTTACATTGAATATCTGGCGATCGGCGTTCTGGGATTGGGATCTTACTTCTGCTATATGCAATTTTCTGCGTGCTCCCAGACCGTGTTCCGTTGGCCGGTTTTCAGAAGTCATTTTTGGGTATGCATAACACGTCCGTTTTTGGACATATCGGTACCGTTCTAACGCTATTGAGAGGTTTCGCATGCGCTGAACATTTTGCGACCGGAAAAAGTTAGTGTTGTCATTCGACATTTTCGAGTTTCTGTAAATATAACCGTAACCGTGAGTGTCCTTGCGTTGCCATTCACAGAATCTCGAGCGCATATCTCCGAATACTATATTTGCAATTTCATCTCGATCGGTTAACTGGAACGGACGCTAGAAGTGAAGATGTTGGCAAAGTTTCTTTATGACCACACTGTAGTATGCTATAATGAAAGTATACAAAAATTTCATATTCGAGGGAAAACATATAATCATTCTGAGAAAGCATTTCCTAGCATACAATATAAATATTATACTTTTGTTACAGTTTTTATGCCTGTAAGCATGGATGCCTCATTGGTATGTAATACATGAACGAATTCATAACACATATTGCGCTGTCATGCAAGCATACATCTACTTTGGTTTATAGTCCATAATGAAAAACCTTTAGTAGGTTCCTAGATCATAGGGAAGCGTTTTTTGGTACTCACACGTATCGTTTAGATGATTAAATCAAAATGAAACAATTCTAATATAAATTCGAAGAAAGACACTGGAAATGATGTAGTATGCGACTTACCCGCTTTTTAGTTAATTAGTTAGTTATTTGTTAGATGGTAGCACTGAAGTTGGTTGCTGTTTCAATCATTTCTTTCTCCCACCATTTTATCACATGTTCGCATAAAAATAACTAACTCATTAAACGCGTCAGATCGCATATTTCATCATTAACAAAATATTTGTTTCCCAGAAATGCTGTCAACTGCAGTGCTGATTATTTTCTAAAATGCTTAAACACTTCTCGCTTCAGTACAGAACTGTTTGTTTTTTCCCCTTTCAGAAAGCATATCTTACGAATTTGGACCGGGAACTGGCTTAATCACATTTACTTTCCCACCCGACAAGAGGCCTGACACAAAGTCTGACCTGGTGGCACTGGGATTCATCACCATGACCGACAACGGAGTTCTGGTGCGCATAGATAGTGGGACTTCAAATGATTACATGGAACTGGAAATTGTAAGTCACTGCCGTAGCTCTGTTTCCAAGAATTTTATATTGTGAATTATAACACATATGTCACTCATTAAAAGTTATGCCGTAAATAATGGAATAGTAGACAGAGGTACTTATCAGAAGATCTCTTTTATTGTTTTAAGTTATATCTAGTTATTTAATCACGCTACATCCCACACAGAGCAGAAACATCCTACAGATAACCTTAAGATGTTCCTCACGGAATAAGCCCACATCTTCGAGACATCATCTAACCTCCTAAGTACTTTTTCCCGAGTATTTTAAGTCACATCCCAGTACATCCTTAGAACAGCCTCTGTAGATTTCATCGACAAAGCCCGGGACATTATCAAAATTTGATGTCCTAATTACTACATCCCCAGGACATCCCGGAATATCCCCCTAATCTAACAAACACATCTTCTCGAGTGCTTAAACTCACATCTTCTCTCGATCTTATCGATAAAGTATGGAATCTTATGAGGAATTGAAACCCCTCCCCGTACTGCATATTCAGAACTTATCAAAATATCTTCTTAACCTCCTAAACGCGTCCTCCCGAATGCTTAATTCTCCATCCCAGTATATCCTTAGGACATCCTCTCTAGGTCCCCTCGACGGCATACGGAATGTTATCAGGATCATATCATATTAGGTATGATGTATTAAAAATGCTTGAAAGTAATAGACACTTCTTGGGACCAATTAAAAATTCAGAGAACGTAGAAATTTTGCATATGTGACTGCTATTTTAGCTGGTTCTGCACTTCTGTTTTTCGTTGCAATCGGCCCCACCAAAAATATACAAATATATACTATACATTCCAACTCTGTTACCAGTTCATTGAGTTGTTTTTTATTCTTATGTGTTGGTAAATTTTGGATTTTTGGCTTTAAAAGTGACTGAATTATGTTGTTCTCATATTCCGATTAAGGGCTTTATGACTTAATAAGTAACTTAGTAAGGGTTTTATGACTTAGTAAATCTGCGTGCAATAGTTGTAGAATTGTCAACAAGTATAAGTTAAGCTAGGCCTAAAGAGACAATATTTGTTTACATTTGAAACCTGGTTTATTATTGAATTAAGTCAGTTGGAGTACCAACTTCAGAGTCTTCACAGCTCTTTCGTGTATTTTTGCCTTGCCGCGAAGTGAGAACTGAGTTGATTGAATGAAAAATATGTCTCTTAAGAAATTCGAGGAAATAAGTCTAAAAGAAATGTAGCCGAAAATGTGTATAATTTAATAGGCCGTACAAAGAATTCTTGTAGTGTCCACATCAAATATTTTTTATTTAGTTTTAAATTTAAAAAAAAAGAAAAAACGGGAACAGCTTGTGCTACAGCAAAACTTCAGTTACCTTTCGGGTATTTAAATTAACGTAACATGAAATTTCGATGTGAGTAACGTATTTAGTAACTAATCTACTCAGAAATAGACTAATTAATTTGGCTCAGTAATTTACCGGCACGTATTTTAGAACATCGCCTAGGAATATTCTAAAGTCTGGAATATAACTTTACAGAGAGCTGGCAAGAGCAAGGCGCGGCTACCAGAAGCTTTCATCTAAACATTCAGAACTTTCAGTTTAAATGCACACAAACCTAAAATGCATTCTGGCAAGGAATGCAAAAAGAAGAAGTAAAGGCTTAAATCATAATAATTGTTAAATTGGAATAAAATATTGTTGTGTGTGCATGGGTTCGTAATAGATTGAATGCACGCAGAACCAATTGCTGACTGATAACATTTAATTTATAAAACCAAACACTTTGCAGTTCCGGAACAAGCCAATATTTAAGAGCATTTGACGTGCTTTTGTACGGTATAGAACTGAAACATATTGACGTGATTTAAAACGTACAGGTAGAACATTGTATAGACGTTCTTCATAAAACATTCTGGACGTGTTGCATGAAAGTTCCATTACCACCAATATTGAGCGTGCTGCTGTTCGTTTTAGAACTGCATTATGCAAACCTGATTTGATACGTTCTGATAGAATGTTGTGTGAAAGTTTTTATAAAACGTTCTTTACGCGTTACATGAGAGTGCCATTAACACCGGTTTTGAACCTGCTACAATCCATTTTAGAACTGTAACATATAGAAGTGTTTCGGAAATGTTTCGTCTAAATGTTCAAGACACGTTCGCAAAATACTTGCTTTGAAAGTCTCTGAACGTTCCGGTGTTAGCTGGGTACCGAGAGACTTATGCTTCCCGCGGTGTTATATGGTTTTCCTCCGGCCGCATTAGAGAAATCTCTAGTACTATTTACTTCTCGAAATTAGTGGAAGACGTATGAGAATTGCATGCGGTTATGGTAACATACAGGATCAATTACAGTTTTTTAATTATAATACCCATTACAGATTTACAGGGACCGGACCAAAATATCGCCAGATTTCTCACCAAATTTGGTGACAAAAATTAGTCAGCAAAACCGTCGCCTGCTTGGCGACTCTAGACTTGCCGTTATATTCTAATTTTTTCGGCGAAGCATCTTCTCTTTGAATCATTTCATGTTACTTTATACAAAAATAATACGTTTGAACATATAATTTCGCTGAAATTATTTACTTACATACAAAATTGGTAACAGTATCTTGCAGGTTGTTTTAACTTGACGAAAGATGCATGTTTCGTAAGCTATCATTTGCACCAAAAAATCAGCAAACCATTTCGCATTTTCAAATAAAACACCACATGTCATCTGCACCAAAAAATCAGCAAACTAGTTCGCATTTTCAAATAGAACACCACATGTCATCTGCACTAAAAAATCAGCAAACCAGTTCGCATTTTCAAATAGAACACCACATGTCATCTGCACCAAAAAATCAGCAAGCCAGTTCCCATTTTCACCCTTTTCTCATTTGTTTTGTTATACGGACAACGTTACTGACCATGGACTGAACACGGCCTTGTTTTTTTAAGCTGTGGATTAGATATACTTCATTTTAACAAAATATTCATACACGGAAACAAATCAGAAGATACTGAACAACTGCTGTCTTTTCTCTCTGAAATGTTTCTGAAATGAAAAACTTTGATTCATAAATATTTAATCTCTTGCAAATACGTACGAAACTTTCACGAAGAGTTTTAATATCGTTTAATCTCAGATCTCAACTCTTTTACAAATATTGTTGTATCGGGCCTGGGCTCTTTCTATATCAACATATTATTTTTCTTAATCTTCGTAACAAATTTATTTTCTAGTTTTTTATTTTAATTCAATGCTTATTTCTCAACAGGTGGACGGCAACGTTTACATGTTGTACAATATGGGAACGGAGGACCATCCAATTGGAGAACACAGCGTTCATGTCAATGACGGGCAATACCACGTGGTACGATTCACTCGATCCGGAGCCAACTCAACAATACAGGTCGATGACCACAACGTCCAAGTCAAGCATCCCCCTGGTATAAAACTTTTCCCGAAGTTATAAAAAAGGGTTAAATTTTAATTATAGCTTCTTATCTAGAAGTAGGAATCCATTATCTTGAGTTAGAAAGGTAAATTAATTATTTAATATGTATAAAGCGATAGACGATACTTAACTCTTTCACAGCAAAGTACCCGAACGGTCAGACATCGGCAGCTCGCCCGAACGCCTGTTTCCATTCTTACCTAGTGCTTTTCCCCGTCACGTTAATTGGTTACGGGAGGTGCTGAACGACATGCCAGTCATCCTTTTGAAGCGACTAAAAGCAGCTTTGCGATTTTAATGTATCTTCCCTCTATTGTTTATCGTCAGCGTTTACCTGTTGATGCTCGCAGTCCTCTTCTAAGAGAAAACTGGACACAGTGGCTGAAGCCGCACAAAGATCCTCAAGAGAGAAGTTATTGCTTCACTTAAGTAGATGACTAATAACCCTAGTCTAAAGTTATGCTGTTTTTAAATATTTTTAACTACGATGAGACGTGATTCCAAATGCTCTCGAAACGCGTATTATGTATGTGTAAATGAAAAAATGCTACTTTGGCGTAATATAAAATCTGAAAGCTTTCAGATTTTTTTGTTATTCATTTATATATATATATTCCATTTCTCATTACTTTTCATTTGCAGGTCGTCAGCTGACAGTATTCAATAGTCATTCAACAATTCAAGTCGGTGGAAAGAAAAACCCATTAAGAGGTGGCATCGAGAGGCCTTTCCAAGGCATCATCTCGGGTCTCGTGGTGAACGGCGATCGTATACTGGACATGGCAGCCGAGGACGATCCTCGGATAATGGTTCAAGGGGATGTTGAACTCCTCATGTCATTGCCTTTGAGCCTTCAGCAAAGATCGGTGCCTACTGACCATCACCAAATGCAGCAGGTGGGTTGACTTGCCAGTTTTGATAATTTACGGGATACCGCACAAAAAACGTTACATTTCCATTACACTTTCCTAATGAACCAAACTTATCTTATTAGTTGCCATCTCTATTATCTATTCATCTATCATCTCATGCGAGTCCCCAGACAGAATAGGCACGTGTGATAACGGGTTACAAAACGATCATGTAGATGATTAGCCCGTTATCTAAGCAAAGAACGGAATTCTGCCGAATTAAGGAGTAGAATAATTTCAGTCTAGTGCTTCAGAAAATTTACGCAATTTCATTGGCTCAACGACGGAAAAACTTCTTTAATTTCTTTACTCTTTGTTTGGTGTTGTTTTACAAGATGAAGGTTTCGGAACATCAGTTTTTTTTCCATGGACTTTTCTCCTATGTTAGCAATTTATCATAAATTAATTTTTGAGTGCAAAAGGTTTTTAAATATATTAGTCCAGAAGGGACTTTAGTCGGGAATGGGATATTGGATCATTTCGAGTCCAAACACTTGCATGCGTTGTATCACTTTTCAAATTGTTGCCACCCAATATTATCACTCTGTGTTGTAGTCAAAGAAATTAAATAACGAAGAATCTGCATGAAAGTACGTATGTTTTTCGCAATGTGTAAAAACGATGGTACCTAGAGCCCTCAATTTTGAACAATGTAATCCTCCACCCAAACATGAGCATCGGGAAACTCGAATTTTGAGTTCAGAATTTATTTCATTATCTATTTCATATTTTGGAAACATTGAACGAATTTTGGATTAGCAAATTCAACGACTTCTAAACGAGCACTGGCAGCAGTGCACGGAATAAAACATCTTTATCTCCAGCGCGTAAGACCATCTATCGGAAATTCTAAAGATAGGACTTTTTAAAAATAGGCCGCTGAAAGGAATTTTGTGTGGGTAAGTTCCAAGAACGTGATATTGAATGAATGAACTAAAAACACAAAATGATAATATTGAAAGGAAAAAACAGTCTTGTACAGCCATCTTAGTAAAAAAACTGAACATTGATAGGATGAACTGAAAAAAGACTGGAAAAAAAACAGAAAAATACATGCTACCACATAACTCCGCATCGGGAATTCTAAACTTATACTGCTATGCTACTTTTAAAATTTTTGCAATTTCTCTGTTGAACTGTATACGACGTAAATGCGAAGAAAATGATGCTTTATAATAGAGATAAAAATTCTCTGTTAGTTGGAGTGAGTGTAACAGCAAAGTATATTACGATCTCAACGAGAGTGTAAAAAACCTTAGCAAACCGTTTGGGGCGACCGTCAAAATCTGAAACTTTCCAGATTTCAAAATATCCAGATTTTTATTTTTACTTTTTTATTAATTTATTTGATTTCTTTTTCAGCACGCCGGGTCTCCTAATTACGAAGGAGATGACTTGGTGTATTCTGGGGGTGGCGGTTCTGGCTGTTTCGATGACGAAGACGATTGTGGAGAAGCTGAACCAACTACAGGTAAGAATAGGATATTGTTCGAGTTATATATTTCCGAAATAATTCTGTTAGCTAATACCTATCAGTTTAAAGAAGTATACACCTCGTCCACAAAAGTTCCAACTTGCTCTTTGTTTTCGCAACCGTTGCCAGTGGACATATACTTCAAATCACAAAAATGCTTTAAACGCCGCAGATATTCATGTTTTCTCATTTTAAAGTTTAAAAACAGTAGTTTTATATGAATTACTAAATCTGAATTTTAAAGTCATAAATTTTGGGGGTTGTCTTAGCAACAAAAATAAAAATCGTTAGCTCTATTAAAAAGTCTCATTAGTATTTGATGCGCCTTTACGCCTGGTAAAAGTAGTTTTGTTTTTTTTTCAGTCCAAAATATTCTTCTCGGGAATATAAAAATAGCATTTTAACTCTAAAAAATTTTTAAAAATCTTTAATATCTTGTACTTTTATATGGTTTGGTAAACAAAGTAGAGATTGCGGGAAATATATTCGAAATGTTTATTTAGGTATTTTCTTTCTTATTTCTCACGCTTCTTGCTGAAAACGCTGCTAGTAAATACATATATTTATATATATAATTCCGCAGAATGAACAGGAAATATTTGGAAAGAGTTGAAAGTTTTCCTGAAGTTAAAACCCGGGCTGTTTTACACTTTTATCTGTAAAAGCAAGTACAACTTATAACTATTTTACTGCTTTTCTTTTGATTGTAATTGGACGGTTTCGTTTCTGGTTTATTTCATGACGGCAAAGCCCACAAGGGCTATCTGTCTAAAGGGAGAGATGCCTTCGTGGAGGACTTTCTGAATGAAATTGGATCGTATGGCAGAGTCATTAGGTTATTTCTGAAGCAGAAGCAACGAAAAAAGCGCAATGCCCTCGCGTTACTGGAAGCTGTACCTCTCGAATACACGTCGAGTGTGCTACCGTTACACCCCGAAGGCATGCAGAAAAGAGACAAAATACCTTATTTACTTTCCCTTTTAAAGGGCGACTGAGGATTAGCGGATCCCGTGAAGAATCATTATCCACCCTTTTTAATTCGAGCGCCACTGTAGGGTCATTAGGATTTTTTGAAGCAGAAGCCGTAGAAAATGAGTAATGCCCTCGCCGGGACTCGATATCTGGACCTCTCTGCTACCGTTACTCTACGAAGGCATGCAGAAAGGAGGGGAAAAACACCTTATAGTATACACGTTCCTCATGGGAAAACCACGAAACCGTCCATACAGCCAGCGTTCGCCTGGAATCGAATCCATTTCAGAATTACCAGTGTTTAGCGACTTTACCGCACGGCAACCGGTGGCCCTGATTACAACCGGAAGAATCTGTGTAGAGTTTATTACGCTTTTTGAAGCAGAAAACAGAAAAAAATTAACTTATGCCGTCACGATCCGTGTCTTCTAGCTCTTAGCTGATGAGTCATTCATCAGAGCATAAAAAAAAATGAAAGGGACAAAAATTCCGTCCGGTATTCCCAACTTAAAGGACGACTAAGGAGCGAAGAAACTCAGGAGCAAAATTCAGATGGTAAAGAGTTATCCTCCGCAACATTATTCAAGTTCGGGGTGCATTTGTGGAAACATCTAAAATGTTTGGAGCATGCAACGGGAATACACAAGCTATGACTTCGCCGGCATTCGAACTGTGTACTTTCCGACTGTTAGCCGGGCGTGGGACACACAGAAGAAAACGAAAATTCTTCATAAAGTACAATCTGCACACACACACAAAAAAAGCATTTATCAAGTCTCAAACGCGAAACTTAAGATGTATATTAGATTTAGATTTATATTTTGTTCTAGCACAGGTATTTTGAAATATAAAATATAAATCTGACTTTTTTGAAAGGACATACCTATTTTCTTCAGATTTCGATTCTTGGACGCAAATGATGCCAAAGTGCTAAGTTTCGTGAAAATCGCAAGAGTAAGTTTTAAAATATCTGATGCGAACATCACTGGACATCCTCGTGCGTCCTGTTAAATTATAATATTTTTGCAGTATTTCATTTCAACTTATTACCTGGAATTTCGTTCGACATACATTTCTATCCAATCAGGTTTCACTTCGTAGCAAGGCAAAAATATATAAAAACTCAAACCATCTTCATTAAAAATTGTAAATGACAGAAAAAGATAACACCAAGTGCAGTTAAAAACAATTTTAAAAAATTTGCGATTGAAATTAGAGTTCCTATTCAAAAACAAGCCATTCGGCCAAGAGCCAGGGAGAAATATTTTTTCGCGCAAAATTCAGAAAGTTTATTTTTGTTCCCATTCGGCAAAAAGGACCCTCTTAAATTGTTGATAGTTCTGCAACTGTTGCATGCAGATTAACTAAAGGCATAAAGCCTTAACCGGAACATAATAAAGACTTAATTTAATTTCTTTTAAAGCAAAAAAATGCACTACGTATTAACATATAAGAATAAAAAAAGCTGAGCTCACCAAACCGCGGAACAGAGTAGGAGGTAAAGGCAGTTCTGATTGCGAACTACATGTTACAGCAGTCCCATATACAAAATTTCAGCGTTCTAAGGCTATTCGTTTTTGAGTTTTGCGAGATACTTACATACGTACGTACAGACATCGCGAAAAAAAAGTCTCTTCTGAATCCATTTTAAATTCATTTTACAATCCGTTTTGTAAAAGGGATTCTTTTATTCTGCTCGTACGTGCAAATGTCACTCAAAAACTCATTGAAATGGATTCAAGAGCGGTCAAAATGGTTATTTTCTTTGAAATATGAAACTTGAAATTTTTCGCGATTACAATACTTCCTTTACAAAGAAGTAAAAATTTAGATCTCAAAATTTTAGCTCCTCTGTGTTTAATTGATCTTGTTGCATATTTAGTATCTCCTTTAAAAACAAAACACATTTTTATACATTTTTGGAAAGATTTTTTTTAATTATAAAATTTTTACCGTCACCTTCAAGTAGATAGATGTATTTATTGTAATATCTGTAAAAAAATATATTATTTTTTTTAAATTTCCCAAGATATACGTGAATTTACAGATTGGCGCATTTTGAAATGTGTCGCATTTGTTATAAGCGATAATAACGCTCAATGTGTTTATCCATTTTGTTACAATTGTTGCAATATATGGGAAAAAAATCGGTTGTCCTTTCGGAAGTTCGATTTCGTTTCAAAATACCTATGTTAGAACAATGCCATATATAAATCTAATATATATACTTAATTCCAATTTCGAGACATGAAAAATTGAAATTAAATTTCGTCAACCGGCCCAGTAAAATGGGAAGTCTCCTCCCTTTTTGCGAGTGTATGTATGTTGTGTGCGTGCGCTGGGTTTATAGGATACTAAAAATTTATTTACTTTGCATATCTGGTTTCGCCTGTTAACATTCCATTTTCAAACTCGCAGATAAATTCGATGCCCTTTGAAATTGGAGAATCAGATATATTTAAGTGCAGCTCATGTTTTCTGAATTCTGAAACTTCCTTTCAGAGTCTTCTGATAAATAGCAATTAATAACACATTTTTTTCCATATTCTAGGTAACTTTGTGTAAGGAATTGTACTGAGGAATGAACTCAATTGTTCCACGTAAAGAACTGAGTTAAGTTGAACAATGAATTGAGTTATTATATTTAATTGAGTTGATTTGAACAATCAATGGTGTTATTATATTTAATAATATAAGGAATAATTTTCCTGACTGGGTATATCATTTATATAAAATTCATATAATGCTCATAAAATGCAATTAGCGAAGTTTTTCGACCTTTTATTCAACACTAATAATTCTTTCGTTAAAAATAATCTTAGTTGCCAAATATTAATTTATCTGTTATTCTTGATGCATTGAATTACGTGTAAAAATCTCGTATATTTTCTTCTCTTTCATTGCAGGTGATGACCTTATTACACCCGTATACATTCCACCGACACCCAGACCTTACGCTCGCACTACTCCTAGTATATCTTCAGGTGGAAATGGTAATTACATCCACGGCCGATCGTCCGCGCCTCCTCGTCACGCTGGCGGCCTGGAAGACACAACCTGCGATGATGAAGAAGACTGCGTGGATGGTGGATCAGGGCTGGGGGAAGTAGGCTTTACGCCTAACCAGCACACTCCTGCCACTCCATCATTTGTAACTACTAACAGCGGCCATCGTGATGTTTCAGAGGGTTTTGTCTATCCTCCTCGGGTCATTCCACCACCTACCCACGATGTCGTTCACAAAGTTGAGATAACTCCACCGTCTATACCTCCGACACCTCCAGAACCACCATACCGAAGACCTCCACCAGAGGAAATAGGTATAAATCATCGACGGCCACCTCCTGCACCACCTTTGATGCCAAGTATACCTCAGCAAACCCCCCGCCCTCCCCACAGGACATCCACTAGACCTCCTCTCTCCGTGATAGATGTACCCATTCCAGACTTACCTGTAACTGGCAGTAATCGCAACAAACCTCCACCAAAAGTCAAGACATCATCGGCAGCCGACAATACAGCAATGGTTATTGGAATTATAGCTGGTGTGCTCATAGTTGTCGTTATCGTGGCCCTTGTCGTGTTCCGCGTGCGCAGCTGGACCCTGGCGGCAAGTCCAGGAGCCGGAGGCTACAAAGTCGATGAATCAGCTAAAAGGTACCACTTCCCACCAACCGGTACAGCGCCCTACCAGTCCCAACCCCCCTCCGCGCAACACATGAATGGAGCTGTCAAATGCGATCCAGCTCAGAACAAACTTGTGAAACTGTCAAAGAAGAAGGACATCAAAGATCTCAAAGAGTGGTACGTGTGAGGAGAAAAAAAATCAACCTCGACCTCTTTTGATTGGCACGCTACGTTGTCTCGTTCCAACTATTACTTGGTCTTCTAAGTCTTTGCATGAACTTCATTCCTGAGTGGCAACGGTCTTTCGTTATTTGCTGCGCCATTATGCATGTCTTACTCTCTGACAATAGAACTCAAAGGAATGGCGAAATGATTAGGTATCCAGTTCCTCGAAAGAACTTGCTGCTCTCTCATGTCAAATATCTTTCGTTTTGTTTTTATTTTGTTTGCAACATTCAAATACTTTATTCCGCATCTATATATATATATATAACAGATCATTAAATAAATACTTGTGTAATTTTACACAAAATTTTCAAAATAATTTTCCGAGTCTTCATTGCCGGAAGCCATCGGCAAGTTGTTGTGAATATGGTGTATAACAATGTTCTTGTGATAGGTATGAGATGAATATATTACGTGAAAAATTATACGCAATAAATACTTTAGAAATAAACGAATTTGCCTCAATATAAGAAGATTCGGAAGATATGTAATATAAATTCGCGGAAGAAATCGTCGTGGTGGATCATTGTTGTCGATGTTACAAAAAACATCGTTCACTTGTACAGTAAACAAATAGAAGCGGACGAAGTTAGTTTGAATCCATTCGTTGCAGCTGACCAAACATACGTTGGAACGAGTAAATATCAAAATGCCAAAAATGGCGCGGATTTGAGAGAAGCCTTTACAACACCAAGCATCTTCTGTGGTTTGTTTTAACAGCCTTCTTGACATCAAAGTGTTTATCAAAGCAAACTATAGCTGTGCTGTGTGGCAAGGAAGCTACATCATACCACAGAAAATTCGAGAAAAATTGCATAAATATTATGTGGTACAATAGCAGCCAAACTGAAATACAAGCACCATCGAATTTCACATTTTGAATCCTTGAGAGAAATCATTAGCATAACAAATGTTCGAGAGCTGTGAACTGTTGAAGTTGCTGTGTGGAACTGCTTAGAGGCCCAAAGAGTTGACTGAAGAGCTTACCACTAGCATTCTGAGGGCTTAGCCTGTGAGGCAGTCCGAAACGTGTGAATGGTTGAATAAAACAGAGTTAAATATAAATTTTAATCTATGAGGTACGACAGGAAAAGTATACATTCAAGTACTGTACTTTTGTTCTTCGCCTGCTTTAGAGATATTAAACTAAAATTATACCTTATCATTAGAACTGTCAATTGCATTGGTAATATAATGTTACACAGCATTCTGTTTAAAACATTAAAAGTTTTAGACCGATCTCTTGGTTACATTATCAGTCACATTCATGATTCCATCCATGATTCATTCAGTTGCCTTAAAACAGAAACATCCACGAATGAATCGAAATGATGTTCTAATATACGTACATTTCTCACATCGAAAATGGAAACAGACATCGTATATTACCGCACATTCCGGGAAATAACGTACACATTTTATATAAAATTGAAGGTCGAATTCTACGGTTGCGCGTCACACTTCTAATATAAAAAAGGATAGATTTAAAAATAAGGAAAAGATGAACACACAAAAATTATATTTCTACATGTACCTAAGTGCTGTTCGTTTAAAAGAAATAACATTTCTTATGAACTTCAAAATTTTCCTTATCTGATAACATGAAAATTTCGCCATATTCCTCTTTCGTCATGTCTTCAAGCGCATCGTCGAATTCTATTTCGTTTTTACCCTGATTCATAAGTAAATAATCATCTTCCGTTCCACCTAGGTTGTAAGATATACTGCAATTTTTAATGACTTTTAAATTATGTCAAGTTCAACTTCCTTCCGTGTTTTTATTATCCATTCACATACTGTTTCGGGAATGGCATTGGCCTCCCGAATATATTGACCTCCTTTTCCTACTTTGCCTCCTTTTCCTTCTTTGCCTTCGATATCTGTTTCAAAATCACGGCTTCAAATAACTACAGAAACATAAAAGTGCATTTTTACCTCAAGTGATGGACCCTTTTCTCGAAATTACACAATAACATTCTTGTGCCCATCTGCATTGAATGCAATGCATCTTCTTTATGGAATTATTTATTCCTTCAGGCATTTCCCGCACACACATTATTGTTCCCCTTATCGCCTCTCAGTTCAGTACACCATGGTTCGAAAGCCTGGTAAAAATCTTCGCAGGAAAGATTTGAAAACATAACAGCATTGCATCATGTATCTTTCAGGTTTGCTCGTAAAGAAAAGGGTGCCTGTTATAAGGCGAATATACTTAAAAACTAAAAAAATGTAGTTGGAAATTATAGGTGCGCGTTACATACCGATGCGAGTTACACACCGGAATATAAGGTTAGTCAAAAAGATTTCGATGTTCTGTTTCATAGTCTCCAAGCCTCTTCACTGGTCATTTTAAAGATTAGATTCTAAGCTTTGAAGAGTCTGTGTACAGGCATAAGACTCAAAGGGCCGCCAGGTCTGGGTTCAATGAGAAAAAAATCTGGCAAGCATTTCAGTAAAACTTGAGGAGATCCACAAATATTGAGGTTAGGCCTTAAGAAAATGTCATACAGAATTCTATAACAAAAGTACACAATCTTAAAACTTCTTCAAAGCTCATCCTAATTATGTTTTTGTGTGTTCATCTTTTCCTTATTTTTAAATCTATCTTTTTTATATTATGGTCCAGTTTTCTCAAAGCCAGGTCTATTAAACTGTTATAATAAAATGATATAATACCAAATGTTATGTTATTATGTCCTATTAGTGTATACTACAAGAAAAGTAATACCCAAAATTAATTCGTGACGCAAATTTCCATTACTGCCTAATCAACACGTGATATTAAAATAAAAATAAATACATTGCTCGTAGAATGTAATAACTCAATAACTCGATTTTAAAAGTTATGATAAATGTTAGCTCCGTTTAATCTTTTACTAGGAAATTAGAATAACAATTGTACTTCCTCCTTACTTATATGGTTCCAATAACTACACTCACCACTTTCGCTTATGATTACTTTATTTCTTTTTTTAGCCGCTACTAAATTAAGTTCCTAATTACGTTAAACATTTCCAAAGAGGCAAAACAGATTCCATCATCATCTCACAGTACTTGAGAGTTCTGTCATAGTTCGCAAAAATCATGAGACACGTACCTATCCGGAGTAACTGTCCTGACTAAACTGTCGGCAAAATATTGTTCGAAAAAAATGACTGTCAAAAATACAGAAAAATCTGTTCAATGTCCTTAAATCTACGTAGATTATTTTGTAAGCATGAAGAAAATACTCGGACTTATGCCTAATTTATTTTTTAGAAGACAGCACATGGTGAACGCACAAAATGGCAGAGCGTATGTTTAATAGGAAAACATCGTTCTTTGATGGATGAAAGTACTTGCGTCAAAATGAAGTTAATCGAAGACCCTTCTATGGTGTTTTTCAGCGCACTTTTCTCTTGATTATACCGGTAAAATTTTGCAAGTTTGAAGATTTTCACTATACGATGACTGCGGACATAGCACAAAGAATCTTAGCGCGGAGAATAAAGCCCGAAGTCAGTTTGTAAAAATCAGCCATAATTCTAAAGAATTCTAAGCGAGTTTCCTTTCTTTAATTTTCTAAAAAATATTTGAGTATTTAAAAGCATTATAAAATCAAGAAAACGTTTTTTGGGATTGAAAAAATAAAGAATTAAATTTTCATTTTCGAATAAAATGTTTAACCTTGTTTAAGACGATTCAGCTACTCTTGTTGTAGAAATTTTCTGTACTCCTTTCAGGAAATAAAATTGCGTTTGATACATTCTATCAAATTACGAAGTCATACGACTTTTATTTCTACTTTTACTGATCGTAAAAAGGACCGTATTATGATTAAAAGTCAAATGGAAGGCCTCCACTGAGAATATTCTTCATATTAATAACTAAGCGAATGGCAACTTAGGAAAAAAAACCTTAGGGTACATTTATTAAACTTGGCATACCTTATCATGTCTATTGGAAGAAAATCATAAACGAAATAACGATCTTCTTTAAGGGGACAGTAATTTGATACGGAAAAATAAATGATTGAAAAGATGGCCTTGGAAACCTTTGGACTGAACCGTGTGGAGACATCTTTTCCTTTCATTTCCTTTAGTAAATAAATAAATAAATATTTCTTTTTACAGAAATCTCTCAAGGCATTATATTAAAAGCTATAGCCGAGTTCATAAAAGAATTCTGCAATTTAGTGCTAAACTTATCCGAAGAATTTTAGCGCTGAATTGGGTCATAAAAAAAGAAAAAACTGCACTGAACTAAAATTATGCATGCCACGAATGGTTCAAGATTAGTAGTAAAGTGTTTCGTAGATTTATTATATAGGTAATAATTTTTTTTGAAAGAACAGCGGTTCTCAACCGGTGGTACGCAAGAGAAAAATAGGTTGTACGCAAAGAAGCAAGGTAACTATTAAATTAAAAAATTAAATACTCCAACATCCTGTTAAAGTTTTTTTTCTCTAACACTAGTAAGTTTATGAGCTTTGTTCAAGGACGTTAGCAAAATATTTTCACAAATATTCTTTTGGTCTAGTTATAACAAAATTTGTCATAAGTAATGTTTTTAAAAGGAGTAATAGAAATGGATGCTATATTTAACAGTAAATAAAGGTAAGTTCCTATGAAAAGATAATAGTATCTCATTAATTCTTTTAGAATTGATCGATTTATTATAATGTCTACACTTATGTCGCCACCATTTCTGCTTTCATATTGCTCCATTTTCAATAAGAAGCATTTTTTCACGTCGAATTTTTGTCTCTAACAGCAGGTATTTTTTTTTAAGAACTCCTAATATATTGTGCATTTGCGAAAAAATAATAAAACAAACCTAGACTTTAAAATGGAAAAACGGCTAGGAAAAGCTAAGCAGAAAAGTGATGATTTACAGGCGATGATTCCAGGACAATCTATTAGCACTAAGAATACTGAAAAGAAAAGAAAAATTGTTAATAGAAAATATAATGAAAGTTACTTTATCATTTGGCTTTTCTTGGAATGAATATGGAATGGATTCTCAACCTCCGTGTGTTGTTTGCGGTGAACTGTTATGCAATCAAAGTATGAAAAAATCGTTTCTTGTAAAACGTCTTGAATTTAAGCCTGCCAGTTTAAAGGATACACCTGAAGAATATTTTAGGAGGAAATTATCGGAGTTCCAAAACAGTAACAAGTAATGAAAGGTTTTGTTTCTTCAAGAGTGAAGAAAACATTACATTACCAGCAAATAAAGTTATCGTTTTAAAATTATTCAATGAAAAGACGGCTAATGAACTAAATAATATTCCGTTATCAAATGATACAGTAAGTCGATGAAGTGTCGGAAAGTATTTATTTTGTGAGTCTCTTCACGATAGAGCAACTGCAAATTAAATTTTCGAAATAATTGGCAATTTTATGTCAGAGGATGATATTCCTTGGAATAAGTGCATTGCTTTTCGCAGTGACTGAGCTCAAGCTTTAACAGGAAACCAATCTGGTGTTATTTCTCAAATAAAAAAAGGTAGAACCTGAAACTAAATTTATTCACTACTCCGTCCATCGTGAAGCTTTAGTAGCCAAAACAATCCCTTGAAACCTGAAATCGCTTTGAACCAAACTGTGAAAATTGTTAATTTTATTAAAAGCCCAGCTTCAAGAATATTTACTACGACTTTATATCAAGAGACGGGCAGTGAACATGAAACACTTTTGTTACATCCCGAAGAAAGGTGATTATCTAGAGGCAAAGTTTTAAATCGTGTTTTTGAACTTCTATAAGAAATTCAAATTTTCCTCTCTGATTAAATATTTGAATTGCAAAATTATTTGTTTAGGGAATTATGGTTAGCGCGTTTTAGCATATTTAGCTGACATTTATGGAAAATTAAATTAAATAAATTTAGGATTACAAGAACAAAGTGTTAATTTGTTTACCATTAGAAATAAAATAAATGCAATTATTAAAAAACTTGAGCTAGTAATCAAAGAGTTGAATAATATTTTACGCTTTTCACCACTTTTACAAAGTTTACTAACAGAAAATAATTTGAAAATAAAAGAATTGTCATCTGATATTAAAAATCATTATTTTCATTGGTAAATAATTTCAACACGTACTTCCCCGAGCTTTATGAAAAAGAAAATTAGATTAGACATCCATTTTCTTCAAATGCACCTGAAATTTTATCTCGTGAAGAAAAACAGCAATTGATAGAAATTCTTGTGATTTCGTGTGATTCCTTTTTGCATAACCTATTTGTATGAACAAGGATTTTCTTCCAAGTCATATTTAAAAAATAAATACAGAACAAAATTAAAAGTGGATTTACGGTTCAAACTGAGTGAAATAAGATCAGATATAAAGAAACTGATCTCTCTTAAACAGGCCACATATTTCACAAAGTTTTTAGAATTGAAGCATTATAACTTAAATTAAAATCTTAAAGATAATTAAAATGGTAACTTAATCTTAACCTAATATTTTTGTGAGTGCATATTTAATACAAATAGACGGTAGGTTGTGCAAATGGCAAAATATATATGCATATATTTTTTTAAATATTTCTTTTGAGAAACTGAAAAATAATCATTACTAAAAAAAATGGTGGTACTAAAAGTTTTCAATTTTTGTTTAGATGGGACGTGTTTTTCAAAAGGTTGAGAACCTCTGTGATAGAACATACTAATAATTAACACTGAAAAAAGTTAACATTTCTGTCCTTTTCTATAAGAATAACCTTTTTCAATTTCAATAAATTTTCAATAAAAATTTCAGATGGAGAGCGATTTATCATAGATTATTAACCGAACAGTACATTACAAGAAATTCCAGCTTCCTAGATATAAAACGGAAGTATAGTCAAAAGTAATTTATTTCACATTTTTATCTAGAAAAAATCCAGTTTAGTTTGTATATGCGTCGGTAGATGGCGCTATTAGTATCATACTGTGAGAAGAGATGGAGAAAACGTATCATAGCAAAAACTTTTTTTCAGTGTCTTAATGGGAAAATAAAAGGTTTTAATAGCACATTTAAAATAAAGTAATGAAAAAATTATTTCAATAGTAATGTATCATTTATACAAGACAACAAATTTTTCTTGAGATATACCGGGCCTTATTTCCAATGAAATATGCAGCTGAGTACCGCACATTGCGCACATATTAACATGCACTCTAAATACAAAAAAAATAAATAATAAATAAATAAACAAATAAATAAAAATAAATAAATAAAAAATGATAAATAAATAAAATAAATCTGAAAGGTTTCAGATTTTAAATTACGTGTAAAAGGACGTCTTTTTTTAACATTTTGTGTGTTACCTTTATTTATTAAATATCATGTTCTTCGCACTTAAACTATGAAATTTAGTTCAAGAGCAATATCGCAAAATAATTTTAAATTGAGTTAATCTTTAGAATTTCCGATGCACAGACTCACGTGCTGGAGATAAAAATGTTTTTTTCTGTACAACGTTGCCATGGCTCGCTTTGAAATCCTCGAGTTTGTTCATCAAAAATTCGTTAAAGTTTTACAAAATATGAAATCGATAATAAAACAAATTCCAAATTCAAATTTGGCTTCCAGTAGCCCATATTCGCAGTAAGATTACATCATTCAAAATTGGATGGTAGATATATTAATGACTGAATATTGCTTCTCAACGTAAACACTTTGATTTCACTGCCATCATTTTCACACTCCTTGTTTGAGATTGCAGCATTTTATTCCCGACTTCCGTGAAGACTGAGTTTCTCGAAATCAGATTACGCAGAAGTAGATCATTATCTTGCTAGATTTACAAAAATTTGGGATAGCTTTTTTAAAACTCTTCGACAGCTTTTTCGTAAAACTTCGTTGCGAAGTAATGCTGAATCATAAATATTCACTCCATTTAGTAAAAACTCATCTCCTTCTTGCAACAAACAAACAGTTTTTAACTCTAATAAATAAAATACCACTGAAATTGCAAGTGTTGTATATTATTTATAGCAGTATAAGGTGAATACCATTGAAACAACTCGTTACTTACTTCGGAATTTCCACAGCTTTTGAAAGTTGAATGTGTGCTACTTTTAAATCAACCTGTATAATAAAAAAGTTAGGCTATAGTAAAGAAGGTGATAGATGTTGATGCTTTCATAAACACATATATAATTAGGAGCTCTACCATTTGTTGAACGGTTAAGAACGCTAAACACTAAAAATTCGATCTGGTTTGGGTTCGATCATAGGCGAACTGGGTCGGTTGCATTGTTGTTTTTTGTGATTTTCGTGAATATCAACCAGTTTCTCTCAGAGAGTCCTCCACAAAGGCATTCCTCTTATTAGTTGCTATATTCAAATAACTTAACCTAACTATATACATAATGAAAGTAATTAAAAGTAAATTAATAAGCCCAAGACTTGCGCTTTCGTTTTGCAATTTATAGTATATATATATATATAAATTAACAGAAGAGGACTATTTAATAGTTACAGAAAACATTTTTACGCATTCTCAGCAACGCAATCGAAAAGAAAGACAAGCTATTGATTACATTTAGCACGCCAGAAAGAGGCTTGAAAAGACAAGAATTATTTATTGATCACACTTTCTCCCGCCTTCTTAGCATGCCTTAGTGGTGTAATGGTCAGCACACTCGGCGCGAGGTCCGAGGTTCGAGTCCCAGAGAGGGCATTGCTCGCTTTTCACGTCTTCCAGATTCGAAATAACCTAATGACGCTATAATGGCGCCCAAACTAAAGGCACCAGGATTTGGCCATATTTGGGTGGAAATGTATGTTATTCAAAACTGGATAGCTCTAGGTACTGTTGTTTTATCACAATGCGAAACACATACGTGCATTTTTATTTAATTTCTTTAAATATAATTTAATATAATATTTGGCAGCAACAATTTGAAAAGCGAACCGACATGTATAGCGAATCAACGCAAAATACCAAAAATTAAATTAATAGTCCTTCAGAGCGAACTGCCCCTTTGGACTAAAAATAGAATAGTAAAATAATTTTAGTGATAAAATAATTATCAATTTAATAATTATTAGTTAAATTTTTAATTTATTAAAACTAAATAAATTGCAGAGAGATAAATAACAACTGGAAAAAAAAATCACGTCAGTGTAAAACTTAAAATTAGGCAAAACAGCAAACCTATTTTCGTGTAACTTTCGATTTCGAGAACGATCAAATACAGATCCTTTTTCTTCAGGAGCAAAAAGGAATTTTGATGCCAAAATAAGTCTACTGCTTTGCCTCATTTTGAGATAAATAAAAATTTATTAAATTATTAAATAATGAAATAATACGATGGACCTCATTTTATTTTGGGTTCCGGCCGAAATTACAGTTTTACTTGAAAACTAATAAATAAATTTATCAGATTCCGGCTGAATTTAACTCACGAATATACAATATAATAGTATATTATTGCGAGAATGATAGAAGCAAAGACCATTGTTTTTGGAGCACACTTAATAAAAGTTTTCAAACGATTAAAGCGTCGTTAATGAGAATAGAAACAATATCATGAACATTAACAAAGTTCGAGAGGTTGTAATTTTCATAGAGGATTAATAGGTATGAAAACAAAGAGACAAGAGTCCAAGACATTCTGAGCACGATCTTCCGCCGATATGATTCTAGTTATCAAGCAAACGGCTCCCGAATCTGAGGATTAGCTGAAGACAAACATAACGCTCTTTATAAGTGATAATTTTCCTCCGCCGTATTTGGTCATATCGTTCTAAAAGGTCTATCTTTCTGCATTGGACGTGTGTACGACTAGAGTGATCTCTTCAAGTACTTTCGGCATTTCGGTATAAATTCATTGCATTTCCTGGAGTTATAAATTCATCACATTTCCTGGAGCTTTGACATATTCCTGGGGGTTTTTCTGTCTTTAAAAATCTCAACTCGTGCCAAAAGTTTTGTTTGCATCGGAGAAAGACTATGTATTCAGAAGTTATAATCGATTTTTAAGACTTGGTTATTAGTAAAATAAAAGAGCTCAAAAGAATTTTCTGCTTAAATTGGGGTTCAGTTACATAAAACAAATACCGGAGCCCTCTTATTTAGGACTTCAGTTGCCCTCCGACTAAAATGACTATTCATCTTAAAAACTGAGAAGTACCGGACCTCGGCGCGATTTAAGCACTTAAGCACTGGTCTCCTGCGCACCGTCCTTAGTATTTGAAGTGGAAACTACTGATTGCGCTCTGTCATAGTCAGAAGAGCTATGCGAGTACTTTCGTGAAAAGTTAGAGAACCGTAAAGTGTTTCATTCTGGAAAATGAATTTGATCAAGCTATCCTCGATCTGAGAGCGTTCAATCCGTTTCGACCCCGTATGCACGTAGCAATAGATTAAAAAGTTAATCTTGTAATTTTTACAAAATTGATTTCTTTACATTAAAATTGCTCAAATGCCCGACCACGAATCTCTGCGTCATTTAAAAGATTTTTGTAGCTGGAAGTAGACGGCTAAGACCAAGGGTTGCGAAATGAAGGCCGGGTAAAAGCTTTTGTGGACGCGGTAAATATCTAATCAAGAAAACCAATATTTTTGAAAGAAAAATGATTAAATGCTCCATGTAGCACAGGAACATCAGGAGTTGAACTTATTCCACGTAGCATTGTAAATGTTCGTCTGCGAACCATGTGTCTAGCAACATTATGTCCGGAGGGTCATAGAGGTCTTGTCACATGCATTTGATACCTGTACGGTTTTCATGACTTTATGTGTACGTGTCATACTTATGCTTTCATTTTCAAGTAGGAATAGCTTACGCTTAGTATCCTTGTCATCTTCTCATGAAAAATAATCCCAAAGAATAATATCACGTGATCTCGAGAGAGCTAACGGCGAAGTTTTCAAGTCTTTTGACAGGAACATTAGCCAATTCAGCTGCGAAACATATGCTCCTTTGAG
>KK122523.1:29157-73402 GCA_000611955.2 Stegodyphus mimosarum
GATAAACTGTGACACTTTTCTCCTTATTGGAAATTTCCACCTGCGTTATGCCCTAAACAATTGCTTTATGACTATAGGGTTGTTTTTATTTAATTTATTTTAGCCCGAAGGGACCATAAACCAGAAGGCCTATTTGTCTCAAAACGGCAGTTTGTGGCATTTCACTATAAACGCCGAATCACTTTTTAAATTGTTGCCACCAAAAATGATCCCCTCATATTAAGGAAATTAAATAAAGGAAAATGTGCACGAAATTAGATATGTTTCTCTCATTGTAAAAAAACGACGGTACGTAGAGTCATCAAATTTTGAATAAAGTAGTCCTCCACCCGAACGATGAACACCTGGAAGGCCAAATTTTGAATCTCGAATTTTATATTTCATATATTGTAAAACTGTAATAAATTTTTGAAAAACTCAACGATTCGAATACGAGCAGTGGCAACACAGTACGGATAAATCGTTGTTATTTCTAGCGCTCGAGACTCTCTACCGGAAATTACATACTATTTTTAATACATGCATATATATATATATATATATTAAATTATAGGATATGCTATTTTTAAATATTTTGTGATTTTGTCATTCAATCGAATTTTATGTGGCTTAACTTCGAAGAATACGATACTTAACAAGTAAAGTTAACACAAAGAACGTTAATAAGAAGAAGACAAAAAAAAAGTTTTGCAAGCCATCTAACTGAAAAAAATCAACATGAAAAGACTGTAAAAATAGAATAATGCATGTTCAACACTCAGCACTGCATTGGGAATGAATTCTGGTACACTGTCATGCTGCTTTTAAAATTTTTATAATTTTGCTTTTGAATTGTATACCGCGTATGGGCGAAGAAATGGCGCTTAATGATAAAGCTTAAAAGATAAAAATAAATGAGTTAGGAATGAGTGCAACAGCAGACTCGTAGACTGCGTGCTGAGCGACAACTTAAGAATAATTTAACAAAATCTTTTGAGTGATCGTTACAATCTGAACACTTTCATGTTTTTCTTTTTTATTTATTAATTTATTTATTAATCATTTCGTAATTTTTCACATTTATTTTGTTTGGAAGCATACAAAAGAATAATAATTTACAACTATACATAAATAATTGTTTCTGCTTGATTTAATTTTTATGTACAACTCGATAATGTGTTTTTGTTCCTTATTTAGCGATAAAACTCTACTCGCTGCAAATAAAGATTGTAAATACGAGAAAATATTATTACTAGTCGACAATACATAAGATCTTTCATTTACTTTTTGTTTGATAAATGTGCATTTCTTACCAACATGAAAAGGCTAACTTTTCTGCAGGGTGTGTCAGACAAAAAGAATGGCCTAAGGCAGTCGTAAGTCTGGCAGCCCTGGAATACATTCACTTATATACTGTTTCAAGCACTGCGTTGCAATGATTTCAAGATTTTAATTATTTCAAGTTCAAGTTTACGTTATTTTTTTTGCTGCTTGCTTGTACGGCCTGTTAAATTATACAAATTTTTGGCTGCATTTCGTAAAAATTTATTTCCTCAAATTTCGTTAGAGATCTATCTCTCATTCAATCAATTTAGTTCTCCCGTTGCGGCAAGAAAAAAATGCGTAAATCTCAAAACATCTTCACTAAAATTGTAAAATACAGAAACACCAAATACGGTTAAAACAATTTTTTAAAAAACTGGAATTCAAACTAGAGTTCCCTGGCAAAAACAAGAATTTAACCAGTGGTCAGGAAGACAAAATTTTCGGTGCGCAAAACTGAAAGTTAACTTTTTCTCCCACTGAATCTGATGCACCAACTTACTGAATTTACTATTCTACTAACGCTTCAAACGTAAACAAATGGGAGCCTTATTAGGCCTAGCGCCGCTTAAAATTTTGAATTGTTGATAACTAACTAACTAAATGCATAAACGCATTAGCCTCAACATACGAAGAACATAATGCCATCATTTTAAATCAAGAAATGCACAATTTACCAACATATAAGAATGAAAAAAAAAGGAGTTCTAAGTAACAGAGTGGGAATATGCATAAGTACATAGTGTTACGAATTTTGTATTTAGACAGCTAATTTTAGTAGAAGTATAATTAAAATTCTTCTACTTCCCCGTGCAATGCAGCGCGAGAAAAATTTTAAGAGAAAGCTACGCCGGAAAAGGAAGAATACATGGGCACGTGCGTTTAATAAATGGATATCCCGGTAAATTTGTATTGAAATTCAATAAATGTAATTGACTCTTATGTTAGCTATAACCGTAATTCCATCCCCTTATTGCTTTCTAGGAATCTCGAGAAGCTGAAAAGACTAGAAATTCCCCGGTTGAAAGCTATAAAAGACCGAAGAGAGAGTATCTGAGTGAGTTATACTGCTGTTGTGAGTTTTTTTTTTCCTCATGAATTGAGAAATCCGAGTTAACTTTCTCTTTAGCGACGCATCGTATTGCGTCGCTAACGTTTTTAGTAGTTTGAAGTACGACTACTGATTATATTGCGTGATATTTTCAACACTACGAATGCCTCTGAGCAAAACTTTAGAGTTCTGATATATTTCTTTTGATAAGAATAAATTTTATTAATCTATTATCGGACTTGTGCATTCAATCTATTACGAACCCGTATATATATATAATGTTTTTGAAGCGTAGTCGTGATGGCATAGTGACAGGCTGGGAAGACGAACAGATGACCTGGACACTAAAATTAATTAGTTGAAATTCCAATCTTTATTTCCACGCGTATAAAATCATCTCAGTAGATATTTATCCAACACACAGTGAAATCCGATACATTTCTATGACTCAATCATAATGAAATAATGACAAATTTCTAAGTGCATTGGCTTTTAAAATGAAATGACGTAGGCAGTTAAGTAAAGGTAAAGTGACACGATGTTGACAGAGCAGCAGTTAGGGAAGGGAAGCAATTAACTCGCCAGCGGTATTTATACTAAGTTTGATGTCATTGCAGCAGCAAGCTATGATTGGTTAGTATTAGTTTTAGCTGACATGTAATGATTTTGAAGCGCAGTTGTAGTGGCATAGTAGCAGGCTAGGAAGACGAGCTGAAGTAAAAATTTGATTTGTTGACTCGTCGCATCGGTGGTATTTTTTAATGTCATGCTGAGATGAATAAAGACACTTATTTTCCTCTAATTTATGGAAAAAAAATATATTTACAAATATTTACAGATTTGTGGGAGTTAAATAATAGTTGATTTAATAACACACCTCTACATAACCTCACCCATCTCCTCTCTCTACATTCTCTCTCTCAGCAGCGAAACATTTTAATTAACTATATGTATTGGCGGCGCAGCGCCTTCCATAACTTTTTCTACAGCACTCCCTACCTGTAACACAAAATTTAGGCAGAAATATTAACATTAATTAAAATGGCTTAATGCTAAATAGTACGAGATATATAAATGAATAACATACAGAAACTTACATCGAAAACACAAGTAATACACTACAATTAAATAAGCATAATAATCAATCTCATAAACAATGTAAACCTCAAAATGATATCAAATATCCTAAATTAAATTTCAAAAGGGTATAAAAGCTGGATAGCTCTTCTGAATTGTCCTTTTGGTGTGCGAACGATGCACGCTCGTATATGTCCATCTCGTCCCACAATTACTTCTTCAACTACTCCCATATCCCAGAGTAGCTTACACTGTTTGGGTCCTTCTACCAATACAACGTCTCTGGTCTTAAGGTTACGCTCAGTTGAAGTTATGTGCGTTTCTAAGGTGTAGTAAATATTGTTCTTTCCACTTCATTCCTGTTAATTTTAAGAGCTTAGATTGGTAAAGCTTCCGTCTAGTTAAAGTTTCTTTGTCTGACTCCTTGTTGAAAATTTCCAAAAAATGCTCAGGAAAGTTAAATGTGTCACGTCTGGCAGTAAAAACTGTGAAGGTGTGAGCGGGCGGGGTTTACTCAGCTCGTTGTTCTCGTATGTCAAAGGCCTATTATTTAATGCACATTCGAGTTCAGTTAATATTGTAGAGAGTTCTTCGAGAGCCAGTCATGCTCTCCCTGAAATATTGTTCAAAGATTCCTTGATGCTTCTCATCAAACGCTCCCAGAAGCCTCCCCACATGGGGAACGTTCGGGAATGAACTTCCACGTAATTCCCTCGGATGTTAGGAACTCTCGCACCGTAGGATCTACGCTGATTCTTTTAAATCCCTTAATTATTTCACAAGTGCTGCGGAAATTCTTGGCATTCTTAGAATAAATCACCTTGCAGCTCCCTCTTCTAGCTATAAACCGTCGCAATGAAAGAATGAAATTTTTTGCTGACATATCTGAAACCACTTCAATGTGTACCGCACGAGTGACGACGCGTGTAAATAAGGCTATGTACACCTTTTTTGTGGATTTCCGCCTTTTCTCTAACAATAACAGCTCCAGTTAAGTCAATACCTACTACGGTGAAAGGATTACTTTGGACCACACGATCTCTTGGTCCGATCCAATCCGAGCAAATATAGCCGAATTTTCGAGCGAAGCGCTATGTTACCGGCTCGATGAGTTCCGCCCAATGGGCACCTGACGTTATGATATCTGGACCGTAACAGTGGGAGGGTCGGAAGTGGAGAGTGGGGGCGACTGAAAGTCGCAGAGCCAGGAGGCATAGAACAAAACGCGCATGCTAGGAGCAGAAACAACACTGAAGTGTAATTATACGCTGAGAGCAGGGAGAAATTCTAAAATATTCGTTCCTGACGTATAAAATTGGTCACAGAGTAAGGTAGAAGTACATATAACATAATTCATGCATAAATACAATGGATGAATAATAAGAAAAGATGATAAATGCTGGTAACTAAACTAATACAAATTACATTATGTACACTATATACATGCAGAAACACATGCTACGTCGGGAAATTGGAGTCTCGGGTGAGGTGCGCGACAAACGGCCTCAGCTCTTGATCTTCATCCAGTACAATGTAGTCGAAAACCACGAGTTTCTTTAAATGTAGGCAGTTCATTGCTTTCTCGAAGAAGGTATTATTCATCCTGTGAAGGAAGGTAAGAATTGGCTCAATCGTTAAATCTGTATGTAACGTCTTGTTTGAGATCAGATAGTGCGCATTAGTAATTGTACGCAGAAACTTATTCTGCATAATCTGAAGTTTTTCTAAGTCTTTATTTCTCATGGCTGTCCAGGCTGGAGAGGCATAGGCGAAAATGGGGCAAATAACAGCAATATAAAGGTGCCTTTTCCGTTTTAGGTCAAGTTTTGAATCTGAGTTTAAAAGTGGCATGAGGCTTTAAATAGCACCTATAGCTTTTCCTCTTACTCTTGCGATGAGGTTTTTCCAGTTAAATTTAGTATTGTATACAGCGCCAAGATAAGTTGCCTTGTTTACAATGGGGACTTCCGTATTAAAAAGCGTGAGCTTTGCAGTAATCGGCGCCTTTACACGCTTCTTCCTAATAATAAGTAATTGTGACTTATTGGCATTGATGCTGATTCGCCATTTACTGCACCAAGACTTTAGCTGAGGCATGATATTCTGTAACTTGCGGATAGCGTGATTTGCACTAGTTGATTTTACCACTAAGGCGGTCTCATGAGCGTAGCACCCCAGAAAGTAATTATAATCGAGATTTATCTTGGGCAGGTCTGCTATATAATATAAGTAGAGAATGGGGCCAAGGATACTACCTTGGGGGACCCCGGCTCTAATCCTCATGATGTCAGAAAGGTCATTTCCAATAGAGACGTAGAACTTCCTACCCTGAAGAAATGAATGAATAATTTTCATGATACCTGGAGAGAAGCTTTAAAATAAGCCCCTCATGCCGGACGCGGTCAAAGGCTTTTGCCACGTCCAGCATGAGCAAGGCAACACTCTGACGGTTATGCAGCTGCCAACATACTCTTACAGCCTTACAAGCTGCTTCTTTGTCGACTGGGAGCTGCGAAAACCAAACTGTTCTTCCTGGAGTTTCTCATGATATGGTTCCATTCTTTTCAGGATGATTCCCTCAAATATTTTGCCTAATCCCGGGAGGAGGCTAATCGGCCTGAAGCCATCAGGCTTAGTAATGCTCTTACCTGGCTTAGGTAGAACAATCATTTTGGCCCATTTCCAGGTGGTGGGAAAATAACTGAGCGTCAAGCAGGCATTTAAAATGCCAGTGTACCGTGTAATGATGCCTGGGGGTAAATTTTTAATTGCAACATTCGTGATGCTGTCCTACTCTGGTGCCTTCCTGTTTCGCAACTTCTTGATGACGTTGAGAACCTCCGTTAGAGTGGTAAGGTCTAAGTCATTAACAGGCTGAGAGTTGTTTTGTAACCAGTCATAGAAGCAGTAACGCACGTCGTAGGCAAAATCCAGATCACACGGGACTACATTAGGCTGAAATTGGTCTGCAAAATACTCTGCTAAGACATTGGCCTTATCTTTATTTGTTAGAGCGATCTTATTTTGTGTGCTAAAGGGTTTAGGCGTGGTGGATTTATTCTTCAGTCTTTTAACAAAAGACCAGAAAGAGTTACTTGGTTCATTAAATCCCATAATTTTCTCACCCCCATAATTCCTTTCTATGCTCCTTGATCAATTGACTGATATCCCTGTTAAGTCTATTCAGCTTTTTCTTAGTAGCAGGATCCCAGGATCTTTGCCAGTTTTTCCTAATTTTGTAATAGTTTCCTAACTTTTTAAATAGGGGAAATGCAACGAAAAAGGGAGGTGCGCAACTAAATGTTATTGCAATCCTACATGAAAAATTTCAACGTTCTATAGCTACTTCTTTTTGAGGTACGCAAGATGCATACAGACGTCATGAAGCATACAGATGTGACGAAGGAAATCCCTTCTGAATCCGTTTTAAATCCATTTTCAGTCAGTTTTGAAAAAAAAAGAGTCTGGGGGGAATGTTTATAGTCACTGCTATGGGAGTGACAGTCAGGTTACTCCGAGTTGAGTGGCTACAGGTAGCGTATCTGACTCCTTATAATGATTAGGTAATGTTGAGAGGTTACGTAATTCTTACTACATTTGAAACTGAAAACACATTTAATACAATTATAAGAAGCTCCTTGTATATAATTCATAGATAGCATAGATAGGTACTTAAATGAATTATAGTCCTCGTAGTGTGAGGAGTCTGCTAACAAAGGTCTCTCTAGTCGAGAGAGCAAGAGCGCTGCAGGTCTGTCTAGTCCAGAGTTCTTCTAATGTTACTCCGATGGCGAAAATCTTCGAACTGAATTAGCCACGCCTCCTTAATTTTACAGTAGCGTTTTAAATCCTCTGATTCGTTATATCTGGAACGATATCAGAATTAAAATCAGATCATTGGTTCTTCCCCCCTCCTGAAATCGAGAGGCTTTGAAGACAAACACGGTACAGAACGTTGAAATCTCCTGACACTAGTCGTGAAGTTATGTCTGTGCGATGTCAAAAACATGTCGTGTGACACATCGTAAATGCTGGGAGCACTGAAATGCAGGGACCGCGCACACAATTTATTTATCTCTGTGTGGTCCGCCGCAAGTCCTTTATTCTGTCAGGACATATAGATGTCACACAAAAACGTCGTATAAATGGATTCGAAAGATGTCAAAATGGATATTTTCGTTGAAATACGACACTCGAAATTTTTCGTGATTACGACAGTTCCTTTACTCCGTACAAGGAAGTAAAACGAACGTGAATATCACTCCGGGATACATCAATTAACCTAATTAATTTATAAATTGAAAGATTTAAATACATTCGTACGTTTGCTAAACATAGCCCGCTCAGTTATGAACTCTCCACGAAAAATAACCGCTTATTTTCGGAATATATTTATATATATATTTATACATATATATTTTAGCTTTTTCCACAGTTTAAAATAGGAAAGCAAAGAACGGTGTTTGCAATCCCTGATGAGGGTAATTTCCAGTAATTTTTCTCTGGTGCACGGACATTATACAAACAAATTTTGTATTTGCTTATTAAATTTAGAATTATTTACATGCAAACATAAACAAATATATGCATGTATTTTAATTTATGTATAAAAAAATTAAAAAGAAGAGAAGCAGATTAGGTTATCATTATACATTTTCAAGTTTTTTACTCACTTGGAAAGTTATCTCACAATTTTAGTAATAAGTTTAAGTTCAAATTATTAAAAAAAAAAAAAACCTGAAAGGTTTCAGACTTTAAGGTTGCCCAAATGAGCTTGTTAACATTTTTTACGCTCCCGTTTACCTCGCAGTTGACCAGTGTGCTGTTAATCTCACTCCTACTAACCCCCTTTTTTTTAATCTTTTCAACTTTTTTATTCAGCATCGTTTCCTTCGTTCTCACTCACATACAACTCAACAGTAAAATTACAAAAATTTTAAGAGCAGCAGAGCAGTGTATATTTAGAATTCCGGACGCAGCGTTAAGTGTTGGCATGTATTTTTCTGTTTTGTTTTTTTCAGTTTTTCCTCTAGTTCATCGTATCAACGCTCAGTTGTCTTTCTAATATTGCTTTACAAAACGGTTTCTTTAACGTTTTGCGTGTTACTTTATTTATTAAATATCACATTTTTGGCACTTACGCCACATAAAATTCGATTCAACTGCAAAATCACAAAATGTTTAAAAACAGCTTGGCTTTAGAATTAGTCTTTAGAATGCGCAGTCTCGCGAGTTGGAGATGAAAATGCTTTTTTCCTTACAGTGTTACCAGTGCTCCCTTTGAAATCGTTGAGTTTGTAAGGTTTTAGTTAAACTAACCAAGTTTATTTTAATTTAAATCTTTTCTATCTCCTCTCTGCTTCAACTTCCTGTCAGAAGAAGCGCGCGTTTTTAGCTTATGCTAATTTTGAAGTTCAGCCAAGCACTATTTAAGACAGAGGTAGAAACCTCTCGGTGTGTGAGAGCTTTGCCTCAGATCACGGTCACGCTGCTCAACGTTCGCCTGACCAGCTAGCAGTTTAAATTTATAAGCCATAGTGCTTACTACGTGATTGCATTGTAAAATAAATTAAAGTGCAGTAGTATTTAGTATATCTTGCTACGCACCCTTTTAGATAGAGGCCAACTTCCGCGAATTGGTCTGCGAAGCAAAGTTTAATTTAAGTTCTATTTTAATTTATTTAAATTTATTTGATTGTTAAGTTCGACCAAAGTGTGGTCTGTTACGTTCTGTATCTCTCCCGAATTGGGAGGTTTGTATTTAATAGTGATTGAATAAAAGAGGATTTCAAATCCCTTCACGTGCAGTTATTCTCCAGCCCAGCAGTTACATCAGAACATAGCGTACCTTCCGCTCCCTGTTCCAGTTCAGGACTTAGAACGTAAGGATAAGAACCCTTTACAGAATTTACCATGTTCTCAAAGAATACACACAGAATGCTAAGTCCTGATAGTGGCGCCCGCACAAAAAGAAGAGGATGGCCTCAACAACAAGAAGACGAACCTGAGACACCTGCTGTACCTGTCCAGAATCCTGAGATAGCACCTCCTGGCATAGAAGGATTCGGCTACATCGTACAAACCATGCGAGCAGCCATGAAGCCAGCGGCAAGTTTTGACGGCAAGACAGCCGTAATCAATTTCCTGGAAAAGCTAGACTCCCACTTCATGCTATATCCAGTCCACGAATTTCAGAAAGTCGCTCTTGCTACCAGCGCTTTGAAGGGCCAAGCGCTAAGTTGGTTCAAGTGCATCGGAAAGAATCTCTTGGGGGAACCAGGAAGCCCCACATACACGTATGAAAATTTCAAGAATTCTCTAGTGAAAGCATTTCCCGTGGTGCGAGATCGAGCCAGATTGGAAGCTGAACTGTTTAGCCGATACCAAGAAAGAATAGAAGATTTGTCTAATTTTATTTTGAGGAAAATTCAAGTTTTCAAGCTTTTGTATGGAAGTCGCCCGGATCCTGAAATTATTCAAGTTATACTTCCTAGGCTACTGCCCCAAGTTCAAGATTTCATCGAACTAAGAAATCCAACAACATTAGACAGATTATTTGAGCTCGCGGTACAATTTGAAAGCCGAAGAACAGCCGACAACGAACGACGACGCCAATTTGAGCGAAGAAGTCAGTGGAGTTCGCCAAGACCGCAGCAAAAGCAAAATCAAAGTTACGGGAATAAGGCGAAGCAATGGCCGAAGAAAGATGTGTCTCCTAAAGCGAGCGGCGAACGAAGGGAATTTAATAGAAGAACAAGCAAAGATTCCGAGGGCAACCAGAAGAAAAAGAATTTAAACTAAGAGGGATTTCTTCGAGGAAGGTGAAGAAGTCCGAAGCAGCGCAAAACCCTTCCAAAATCAATTTAAACACCGTGGTCGTTAAGAATTTGAGTTTGCCGAAGATTGAAGTTCTAATCAACAACATACCGGCGACAGCCCTCTTGGATACAGGAGCCCAAAGCAGCTTCGTATCGGAAAGATTCTTTAAGAAGCACTTTCGACGTTACAGAATTTTTAGTGCAAGAGACACGGATGTCATAGCGGCCCAAGGAGAAAAATGTAGCTGTTTAGGAAAAGTACCATTGTTCGTGCGTATCAACAACGAACAGGTAAGAATCCTGTTTTATATTGTGCGTAACCTGCAGACTTGTATTATTCTAGGTGTGGACTTTTTTAGTTTGGCAGAAGCAAAAATTGATTTCAAGGGGGGAGAACTAACATTAAATATGAAGCCAATTGAAGCGAAGAATGATAAGCCCCCGCAGCTGGACTTGGAACATTTACAAGCAGAGGAAAAAGAGAAAATCCAAGGTCTGGTAAGTCACTTTGCGAATTTATTTAGTGATGTACCAGGCTTTACGCAGGTGGTGAACCACGACATTGACACGGGGGACGCTCAGCCAGTTAGGCAAAAGCCATATAGATATGATAGGACAAAAGAAGAAATAATTGAACATCATATTAAAGAGATGTTAAAGAATAAAATCATCACGCCAATTTCTAGCAGTTATGCTAGCCCCGTTGTCCTGTGTAAGAAAAATAATGATTACCCGATTACGCACCCGAAGCGGTGGCGTTTTGCTATAGATTATCGCAAGTTAAATTCAGTTACAAAATATCCTGTATATCCGTTGCCGATAATTGAAGAAATTATTCGAAATATTTCGTCTACAAAATACATGACTACATTAGATCTCACGAGTGGCTATTTTCAGATTGGGGTAAAACCCGAGGACGTACACAAAACCGCGTTCATAACGAAATCTGGTACGTACGCATTTCTTAGAATGCCGTTCGGATTATCCGGCGCGCCGGCAACGTTCCAAAGATGTATGGACATCGTCTTAAGACCAGTCCTTGGTAAAAGCACTTTCATATATTTAGACGATATTATAATTACGAGTAGTACTCTAGAACAACACTTACAAGATTTAAGAAAAGTATTTTCATTGTTAAACGAAGCTGGTTTAAAGATAAATGCGTCTAAATGTAAATTTGCCGCAAAAGAGTTACGTTATTTAGGATTTAAAATTTCCCAAAAGGGAATCGAAACGGATCAGTCAAAAATAGTAGCCATTAGAAATTATCCTGTTCCTAAAACAGCGAAGAAATTATCGTCGTTTCTCGGGATGTGTTCATATTACCGGGCTTTCATTAAAGACTTTGCAAAAATAGCTGAGCCACTGCTAAAGTTGAAAAGAAAAAAAGCTAGGTTTTCGTGGTCAGCAGAAGCCAACTTGGCGTTTCAAAAATTGAAAGACGCATTGACTCAAGCTCCCGTCTTAAAATTTCCAGAAGGGGATAAAGGATTAGAGATTTCAGCGGACGCTTCAGATTTCGCGATTGGTGCAGTGCTTTCCCAAAATGGTCAGCCCGTGGCTTTTTTCAGCCGAACATTAAATGAAACCCAAAGAAACTATTCCGCAACAGAGAGAGAAACTCTCGCAGTGTTAGCATCAGTACAGAAATTTCGTGTGTTCTTTGGAAGTTCTCCAGTAACTGTATATACCGACCACGCGGCGGTCACTAGACTCTATTCTGGAAAAAATTTATCACCCAGATTAATAAGGTGGGCTCTCAAATTACAGGAATATAACCTAATAATTAAACATACGCCGGGAAAGGAAAATGTTGTGGCAGATGCTTTAAGCAGAATTAACTTAGATGAAAATGGAAGTGTAATTAAGATAGCCATGTTAACATCCAAAGTATTAGATTCTCGTGAAACAGTAATAGCCGAACTCAAAAAAGATCCGGAGTTCAAAAATATATACAATTATTTGGCCGACCCTGAGAATTTCAATCATCCGGATATTGTGCCGATAAGAAATAGGGCCGAAAATTACGAATTAATTGACGGACTGTTATTCTATACGAAAGCTACTAATGAGAATCATGAATATAGACCGGTTATCCCAGCTAGCATGAGGTTGAATGTATTAGAAGAGTTGCATGATTGTGCCATTTCGGCTCATTTAGGTATAAGAAAAACTGTTCAGAGAGTTCGCGAGGCAGTTTTCTTTCCAGAACTGCAAAAGTTTACTAGGGCGTATGTCCAGTCGTGCCCAACATGTCAATTAAATAATTATGTTAATTTCCGCCCGGCCGGGTTCCTAAATAGTATTAAATCAGAATTCCCAAATCAAATAATAGGCATCGATTTACTTGGACCTTACCCTCGAAGTAAAGTTAATAAAAGCCGATATCTTTTAGTTATAGTGGATCATTTTAGCAAATGGTTAGAGTTAATTCCGTTAAAACGCGCGTCTGCAAAAATTGTAGTAGATTCAATTCTAAATAAGTATATTTTAAAATACGGGGCGCCCCTAAAAGTTATTTCAGACAATGGTCCTCAGTTTGTTAGTAAAATGTTTGAGGAAATGTGTGCAAAACTGGGCATACGTCATCTAAAGATGGTCCCGTATCGTCCGCAGTCAAACATAGCGGAACGGGTGAATAGAAATGTAGTGAAAATAATTCGTAGTTATGTGAAAAACTATCACTCTACCTGGGATAGCCATATAAATGAATTTGCATTTGCACTTAGGACCGCCAAACACGATACTACACAAAAAACACCCGCTGAACTCTTCTTAGGAAGAAAGATCTTGACCCCCCTAGATAAACTGTTCTTTGTACAGGAAAGGGCAGAAGAATTTAAAATGAGTGATATACAAAAGTTAATACGGGAAGCGACGGAAAATATAGAAATGGCCCAAAGAAAACAGAAATTGTACTATGACCTAAAAAGAAGAGAGGTCAAGTACAATGTGGGAGATGAAGTGTTGAAGATTAAACACAACTTGTCAAATGCCCCAGAGGAAAAGGTGGGGAAATTTTTTCCGCGTTTTGAAGGCCCGTTCACAATTGAACAAATTACGGGGGCAGTGGTTATATTAAAAAGAAATGATGGTCAAACGCTCAAAGCGAATGTGGACCAAATAAAACCGTTCTATAATCGCAGCAAAATGGCTGTATTTAAAGATTCGTTTCAGGATCCGAGGCAATCGACTAGCCAGGAAGATATACGTCAGCAAAAACAGCAGGAACCAGCTACAACGGCATCGAAATGTCAGAAGAAGAAAGCTCCCCCCCAACAAAGAAATAAGAACCAAAAAGGTGGTTTCAAAAGAAAGTCTCACGATGCAGGTGAACAAATCTACGAACGGAATTACGAGCGCACCAAGAGAAGAAAGCAGAATGGGCAAGGGAAGCCCAATGTATCCAAAAGAACTGTGGAATCATCGGACAGGTGCCTGAGAAGCAAGAAACGTCGATTGCAGCCTGAGAATCAACTTCCCGAATACAGCAGGAACCAGGACAAGCAACGAGCAAGGGCCCAGGAGAGAAGGGCCCAGTCCACCAAACGTCCAGCGGAGCAACCTCCTCTACAAAGGAAATTGCCGAGGATACAACGACGGAATTTCAAAAGAAAAAGAGACGAGCAGGCTCCGAAAGAACAACGAAAAACGAGGAAACTGAACCAGGCCACAACTTACTCAAGTTTTAAAGATTGGGCCAAGAAAAGGATGGACGATCATAATAAGATAAGTACAATTTCGTATTCAAAAGTTTAGTTAATTTTTGAGTATACTGCAAGTTGCAGGACTGATTTTACCTCAAGCGAGGTTGACTTTTACGCCAAGTGAGCGATAAGTTCTCATATTGAAAGTAAAATGTTTTGTTAAAAGAAATTGTAATTCTCAAAGATTTAAAATTACTTAATTTTGTAAATAGATTAATTTTGTAAAAGCAATGAAGTGCTGAAAAGAAAATGTTAACTAAATGATTTTGTATGACGCTTTGTCGAAAGACTTGTAAAATGTCTAGAATGAAAATCGGAAAATTGAAAAACACGATTTAGTCTGTAGACTATTAATTCAATGTAATTTGATATTTCAAGAAAGTACCTTGAGAAAGGAATAGGAAGCACTTGCTGTAAGCTTAGAAATTTAACCTATATTTCTGTAAGCTTAGAAATTTAACTTCTATTTGCCTTTCAGGATTGCTATGAAATTGTTAATGTGTTATGAAATATAACAAATAATACTATGCTAGCAATGCACGTTAAGTGCAATAGCAATGTGAATGTTGTGTGCAAACTGCGAATTTGTATGCATGAAAAGTTAAAGATTGACTATTTTAGAATGCAAGTGTTAATTAGGCTCTCCACCAAATACACTTAAAGTGTATTGAACACTTTAGCTTTATACACTTAAAGTGTATAAAGCTAGTGAGAACCTTAGGATTAGCTGGTTATAGGGCGTTTTTTTTCAGGTCTCGTATGTCAAGTTCGAACTAATGTTAGTCGATTGTAGGTGGAAGAGTTGAACACCCCCGAACACATAAAAACCCGCATTGGCGGTTTGCTTTACATCCAACACCGGTGAGAGAGCATACGAGGGAAGAATTTAATTGTGCTTGAATGATAATGTGTGTGTGCAAAATTACACAGGAAAAAAAAATATAAGGATTTGTACCACTTAGAATTATTCTGTTATTATGTCATACTAAAGTTGTTTTCCTTCCAGATTTTGCTGGAAGGAGTAAGACTGTTTGAAGAATAAGACTTGAAAAAAAAAATGTTGAAGATTGTTGTTCCAGAAAATTTCGTCTGTATTTTACACAAACATATATTGCCTTGTAAGAGTTGGCCTAAGTTTAGAACAGTGAAATTTTCGACTATTTAGAATTGCTAGTTTTCAACATGGTCCGTTTGGACCAAAGTAGTTTAACTATCGCAATTCTGGCGGGAAGTATGTAAGGTTTTAGTTAAACTAACCAAGTTTATTTTAATTTAAATCTTTTCTATCTCCTCTCTGCTTCAACTTCCTGTCAGAAGAAGCGCGCGTTTTTAGCTTATGCTAATTTTTGAAGTTCAGCCAAGCACTATTTAAGCCAGAGGTAGAAACCTCTCGGTGTGTGAGAGCTTTGCCTCAGATCACGGTCACGCTGCTCAACGTTCGCCTGACCAGCTAGCAGTTTAAATTTATAAGCCATAGTGCTTACTACGTGATTGCATTGTAAAATAAATTAAAGTGCAGTAGTATTTAGTATATCTTGCTACGCACCCTTTTAGATAGAGGCCAACTTCCGCGAATTGCTCTGCGAAGCAAAGTTTAATTTAAGTTCTATTTTAATTTATTTAAATTTATTTGATTGTTAAGTTCGACCAAAGTGTGGTCTGTTACGTTCTGTATCTCTCCCGAATTGGGAGGTTTGTATTTAATAGTAATTGAATAAAAGAGGAGTCCAAATCCCCTCACGTGCAGTTATTCTCCAGCCCAGCAGTTACATCAGAACATAGCGTACCTTCCGCTCCCTGTTCCAGTTCAGGACTTAGAACGTAAGGATAAGAACCCTTTACAGAATTTACTATGTCTGCAAAGAGCATGCACAGAACGCTAAGTCCTGATAAGTTTGTTTACCAAAAATTCGTTAAAGTTTTACAAAATATGAATTAAGTAAAAAAAAAAATTCGAAATTGAAAACTTGGGCTTCCAGATGCTCGTGTTCGGGTGGAGGATTACGTTATTGAAAATTTGATGTCTCTAGGTACCGTCGTTTTTCCATATTGCTAAAGTCATACACACATTCATCCAGATTTTCTATTATTTAATTTCTTTAAATGTAATGAAAGATGATAGTATTTGGTGGCAATAATTTAAAAAGTGATACTCCGTTTATTGTGAACCGACGCAATATGCCGTTTCGAGACTATTATCTTACTCGGGACTAGTGTCCCTTTTGGGCTAATAAATTATTTGATAATTAATTAAACGTACGAAAATTATTTGAAATGAATGTCAGGAGGAAATATTAATATATTTGCTGTCAGCGTGTTTGAATTACGAAATATAACCAACAAAAATATGTTACAGGTGCTAAACTTTGCATTTCAGATACTAAATAAATAAAAATTTGAATAACTTTTTTCCTTCGCGTTATTGCTATTATTGTTTATATGTGTTCTGATAAATATTTAGTAACATAAATTTAAAATTTATTAATTTTAAAAAAATTTATAGAAAATTTTCATTTCGTTAAAAAAAAAAGACTTCGTGCATTTTTTTAAGAAGTCCTGAAGGTATCTTTGCAAGCACGAACTAGCGTTCGTGCCAGTATTTTTACTGCTATTAGCAACGCATCGCATGCATTGCGCTAGAATATTTAAATCGCAAAATAATCAGCAAGCAAGGAAATAAAATGGGGTCTTTTGGGTGTAGCTCTATTTGGAGGTCGTCTGGCAGCATGCTCTACTTTTTTTTCCTCATAACTTGTTTAATAATCTTTAACGTACTTGAAGAACCTTGATTTTTCCTTATCGCAAGGCACGATGAGAAAGTTTGTAATTGCAAACAACGCCATGCGGACTTTCCTTGTATTCATCATTCTCTTAAGTCTGAATATTGCAGATGGTATTAAGACAATTTTATTATTAGCCGAAAGGGGCAATTTGCACAGAAAGGCTATTAATTTCATTTTGATATTTTGCATTTGACTATAAACCGCGTTTCACTTTCCAAATTACTGCCACCAAATATTACAGTCCTGCATCATATTTAAAGAAATTAAATAATGAAGCATCTGCACGAATGTACGTATGTTTCTCGCATTGTGAAAAAACAACGGTATCTTGAGACATCAAATTTTGAATAACGTAGTCTTCCACTCGAATATGAGCAACTGGAAACCCAAATTTGGAATTTAGAGTTTCTTTTATTACCTACTTCATATTTTGCTGAAATTTTAACGAATTTTTGATTAAAAAACTCGACGATTTCAAAGCGAGCCATGGCAACACTGTATGGGAAAAAAATATTTTTATCTACTGCGTGCTAGACTGTGTAGCGGAAGTTTTAAAGATATGCTGTTTTTAAATATTTTGTGATACTGCTGTTGATTTCAATTCAATAGTTTAAATGCGAAAAGTATGATATTTAATAAATAAAGGTAACGCACAAAACGTTAAAAAAACGCCCCTTTGGGTGTATGATAAAATCTGAAAACTCTTTTTTATTTTTTTTATTTAAATGAAAGTGAAGAATGAAAGTCACGTAAAGCATTTTGGTATGATTAATTTGGTATTAAAGAAAAACCAGTACGAAATAGCATACGCCGATGGGTCTTAGTTATAATGTATGCTAGTTTTAATGCTATAGCACAATCATATTCAGGATTAAATTAATAAATAAACAAAATTTTATCTCTGATCCTTTATACTTCAATATATTATCCGAAATGTTACATGGATTTAATCCTTGCAATCATAAAAATATTTTAAGCAAATATCAGTATCGAATTTTTTCTGCCGTCAGAAATTTTTTAACGGTGCTATTTGATTTTCATGGCACTCACGATAAACCGCGGGAAAAACGGGAAAAGTAAAAAACGGGACTTTCACGAATTTCAGGAACCGCGTGATATCGTCTTAGTGTTTTTTCAATTTAAACATTGGAAAAGAAGGTTTCTAAACTGCGTAAAAAATTACACATTCACTTTCGGTTACTATTTGCCGAATTCGACGACCCGTGTGATATCAAGCTCAGTTTCAACATTGTAGAAAACTACTGGCAATTTTTAATATACTAGTTAAGGAAATATCGTTTTCCCAGGAAAAGGATGATATACTATTACGTCGCATTTGAATATGCGTAAATGGCCACGAAATGAAACTAAATGTAAACGAAAGTATGTGGAGGTGCGATGTAAAAAAAAAAAAAAAGTCGTAAAAAAATTCTGAAAGCTTTCAAATTTTACATTATGCTCAAAGAACCATTTTTTTTATTTACATACACGTACACGTTTTGAGAGCATTTGGGCTAATATTCCTTTGAGCTAAAAATATTTAAAAAGGGCCTATCTTTACAATTTCCGACAGACAGTTTCGCACGCCAGAGAATGTTTTTTTCAGACAGTGTTGCCATTGCTAGCTTTGAAATCTTTGAGTTTGTTACTCAAAAATTTGTTAAAGTTTTACAAAATATGAAATTAATTGAAATATGAAATAAAAATAAAACAAATTCGAAATTCAAAATTTGGGCTTCCAGCTGCCCATAATTCAAAATTTGATGGCTCCAGGTACCGTCGTTTTCTCACAATAGGAAAAACATGCAAACATTCATGCAGGTTCTTCATTATTTAATTTAAGTACCATACAGGGGCATAATATTTGATAGCAACATTTTGAAAAGTGATTCAAACTTTTTGATTCGACGCAAAATGCCGTTTCGAGACTAATAACCCTTCAGGGCTAACTCTCCCTTGAACTAAAAAAAATAAATAGATAAAAAAAGTCTGAAAGATTTCAGATTTTAAATTACGCCCAAAGGGGCGTTTTTTTAATACTTTGCGAGTTACCTTTATTTATTAAATATCATGTTCTTCGCACTTAAACCGTAAAATTCATTTCAAGAGAATTATAGCAAAATAATATTAAATTGAGCGTATCTTTAGAATTTCCGAAACACAACTGGCGGGTGGAGATAAATTTTTTTTTCTGTAAAACATTGCCACTGCTCGCTTTGAAATCTTTGAAGTTAATCAAAAATTCGTTAAAGTTTTACAAAATATGAAATAGATAATAAAATAAATTCCAAATTTCAAATTTGGGTTTCCAGGTGCCCATATTCGCAGTAGGTTTACGTCATTCGAAACTGAATGGCTCTAGGTACCGTTGTTTTATCACAATGCGAGAAACATACATACATGCATTTACGCAGATTCTTCACTATTTAATTTCTTTAAATATAATACAGAGCGATAATATTTATTTCGTGGCAACAATTTGAAAAGTGAAACGGGTATTCAGAGTGAACCGACGCAAAGTCTCAAAACAAAAGCAATAGTCCTTCAGGGACAAAACCGATTTGGACTAATAAAGTCTTGAAAGTTTTCAGATTTTATTATTTCAGGTTTATTATAATATTTGGTGGTAAAAGTTTGAAAAGTGAATCAATGCAGAAAGTGAAACAACGCTAAAATACCGTTTTGAGACTGCTAGACCTTTGGGCTAAAAAATAAGGGAAAAAGGAGCATTTGATCAGATAACTGTATTATTTGTTCCAGAATTCCATTCCTAGCCGAGCTGCGTTTCGTCTACTGTTGAGCAGAGGAACTAAAGTCGCTTAAGTGATGCTATAAACAGCACATCTGTCAAAATACGACAATTCACTGTAACAATTTTATGAGAGAAGGTTGTTCTTTAGATTTACTTCGATATACTAAAGGACATATAAATAAGCCTGAAAAAATACTCGAAACTGTGGAGAGTTTTATAGTGAGGCGAAAAAAACAACACTGGCAAGGTACTTCAACTATGCTGGATATTGGGCAGGTTATACAATGAAAGTGTTGAGTACTTTCTTATTCAGGTTCCAAATTGGAAAGCAAGCAAATTGATATCAACGATTGTATACCACGTAGTGGAAGGACCAGCAATCTATTCGGAATGTTGGCGAGACTATAAAAGAGACGAGCCTGAAAAGGCCGTTGACGGCCATTTAACTGTGAATCACAAATTTAATTTTGTTGATCCAACAACAGGTGCTCGGAAAGCAAAGGGGGAAGGTTCGACATCATCTAAAGTCGTATCTTTTCGAATTCATGTGGTGGAAATCCTTTGCGCAAGATAACCTTTTGATGCCACATTGAAAGTAATCAAGGAGATATAGCAGCCACAAACCATATGAGAGTAGATACAATATGGACATTGAAGTCTCACGTGGAAGTGTTTTAGCTAGTTTTACTTCATAATTTCGTGTAATTTTTTTAAAGTTTTTTCTAAGAATTTTTCTGTAACATCATGGAATCTGTGGCTATAAAGATTCGTTATTTGAGACTAGATTATTTCATAACATTGTTGATTTACTCCACACACTTAGTACCTTTATCTGAAGCTTCACTGTGCTTTCTAACTTGTTGGTATTTATTTTAAACACAGCTATGTTTGGGCATCTCTCGTTCTCTCTTTGTTTTTTCTTTCTGATATGATCTCGAATTCTGTGTGGATATCTACTTTTCTCTGCTGCTGTGTTCTGAAAAGTGTATGAAAAATCTGCTTTTGTCTGATGTTGAGTTTCTTAAAGGATGCGTGTTGCCTTGTATTCATGTTTGGGCATACCAACCTTTTAATTACTTTAGTTTGATTTTGCTTTCCTATCTTAGCTTACTGACAAAGTTTTAAACTTTTATCAAACTGGACAAACCCAACTGTTTTTTCTTTCCCCTTTTTCTTTGCCTACTCTTTAGACTAGCTCAAGTACACTTAACCCTTAAATGCATGATTTTTTATTTTGTTTCTAAAAAAATATATTTAATCCTAAGGAAAGTTTATTACACGGGAAAAATAATGAAAAAAATCAAATATCAATATTTTGTATATTATGTTTATTTTTTCTTATGTTGCATATCTGCTACAATGTGCACAAAATGACAATTCTTTTTTCATTCTACCAATTAAAAAAAATTACATTAGAGAGATTTTTATTAACGAATGTGTATTTATTTTTTAAAAAAGGTGTATTCTATATGAATAACGGTTGCCATACTATACGGCCTTACTTATGGAAATTTTTGTAACAGTTTTTGTCTTTGTTGAAGCATAGAAATACAAGGCATTTTGTGCATGATACATAGGTGAAACCGTTGCAACTAGGCATTTTGCATCTGTTTCTTTTGGCATTCCAATTTGGCCAATGATAGACTGAGTCTTGTGTCAAATCTTTTGGTGGTACCACAACCCTGGGACATTTTTTACTTATTGTTTCCAGTTGCCCCTGTATTTCGTTGCTTGGTCTTCCTCTCTTTAGCGCAACAATTTTTCCCCTTTTGGAATTGCTGTTGCAGGCATGTGATTTTGTCTTCTCTTTCGTGGGTTATATGAAGTTGAACACGATGGTAACACATAGTCTTCATTATCTGGAGAGATGTACATTTCACACTGATCTGGATTAAAAGTAGGATCTTCATCACTGCAATCGCTAGAATCTTCCTCACTTTTAGAAGGGAGTAAAAGATACTTCTGTATTTTTTGGGGGTCAGCATCTTTCTTTAAGAAACCCCGATGGTCAAATAATTCACCCATTACCTAAAATAATATAAATATAAATAATTATACTAATTATAATATAATATAACAATATAAATTACTATATAATGCCTAGATTCCAAATAAATAACCAAAAAGATTCACTTAGAATTATGGATATATTTTTAAATTTTATAAAATTTATTTTTAAAAATAATTAATTCATGCATTATTTTATTACTAAGTGCCTAAATATGCTGAATTTCTAAATTAATAGTTTCAAATGTTGCAATAAAATCATATCATCACATATCCTAAAATTTTGTAATAATGCAGTATTCACATGATGTTGCAGATTTGCAACACAAGCAAAAACTGATGTCATTACTAAAATAATGAAAAATGAGTAATTATTTTAATGAGCATGAATCTACATACCTTATTTTATGTAGGTGAATTTTTATTTTGTAGTAGCGTAACTCCAAATACGAATCAGACTAAGCAAAACATCAGCGAATTCTGAAAATCTGACGTACTGTGAAACTTCCCGCCACATTTAGTAAAAAACAGCACTACTGCTATCTGATGGAGAAAAAGTGCTATAATCCTTCTAAAAACATATAGTGGCAGATAAGAAACACAGATTAGTTAATGGAAATTCCACCAGATGCCACCAAAGCACAGTTATTTTACATTGTTATGTCACTTCTTCGAGACATTCAATAAAAAATAGGTAAGAAAATTTCACTCACCTTCGAATCCGGGGCTGAGCTCTTGAAACCCGTACTTTCTTCTTTGCTAAGCTGACGACTCGAAAATATTCAAAGACAACAGTTCGGATTAATAATTCATCTTTTAGAATTTTATATGATTTTAATTAACAAAAAATAACTACACTAACAACAACAATTATTACATAAATTTAGATTATATAGAACTAATCCCATTACATGGGCCGTAAATCAGTTCGAAGTTTCATTCTCCTAGGCCTAACAAGCTCTGTCAAAAACGAAGACGCAAAAAGTGACCTCGGCATGTTGCCAAAAAAAAGTTATTCCATGATTTGTGGGAGGGGCCAAGCTAATAGAATCAGGAAGTTTATGACATCCATATTGCAGATATGCTACACTATGCATTTAAAGGTTAAAAGAGTTTCGAAAGCGTCATACTCCTGATCAGAGGTTTCTTTTCTCCGTTTTTTCCTCTGATAAAAACAGAGCTTAAATTGCGTCGGAGCCCAGCTCCAGTACTTCTCAATTTCTGAATAAATTGCGATTCTAGCAGGAGCGCACCGGAGCCCTAAATGACTTTTTTCTTTTATGTAAATGAAACACAGTTCAGCGGACAAAGTTTATTTAAAAAATAAATACGCGTTAAAAGTCGGTTATAACTTCTGAATGCATGCCCGTCTTTCTTTAGGGAGCAGAATGACACTTTGGTGGAGGTATTAAGACTTTTAAGAAAAAAAAAAGCCCCCACCTACTTGTCAAAGCTTATTCTCCAGGTAGTGCAATAAATTTAGGAGAGCCGGTAAAATGTTTTGTTCCCGAAAGTACTAAAAATGATCACTTTGGTGATGCACTTCCAGCGCTAATGACCTCTCACTGCGGGGATCCTGCTGACATGAACTGTGTAACTAAATACGGGGACAAAAACTGTCACTCGTGTAGACCTTATGCTTGTTCTCAAATTGCTATCGGATCGGGCCCAGTCGCGTTCTAGAATTATATTTGAAGTGCATCGCTGTCAAAAAGCTTTGTAATCTTCTGTCTTTACTTTCGTAGCTACACTCTCCACTGAATTTTTCCCCATACTCTCATATTGCATCTAGCATTTGCTGTATTCTCATTAGTGACGCTTTAACCGTTTTACTTTTTTTTCATTGGTGTGCCGGAAAAAGATTGTTTTCTTTCCCTCTCATCCCTTGAAATAATACGTATTACCGTATATTCAGAAGAGCCGAATTTCTAATTTTTCTTTTCTGAATGAAATTCAAGTCTAGCCAGACGTCCAAAATAGATGAAGCCGATGTTTTACTTAATTTATTTAACTGTTTATCATGCATTTTATAATTTATTAAATTTTTATTTATATCTTTATATTTCATTTAATTATAATTTTAATTTAATTGAATTATTTTAATTATTTCTCATTTTATTTTTTATTATTAGTCCAAAGAAGAAATTTGCTCAGAAGGGCTATTAATTTCCTTTTGGCGCTTTACGTTGATTTACTAAAAGCGTTGTTTCACTTTTCAAATTATTGCCACCAAATATTATCGCCCTGTATTATATTTAAATAATGTAGAACAGGCATAAATGCATATATGTTTCTCCTACTGTGATAAAACTAGCGTACCTAGAAACATCAAATTTTGAACACTGAACGTTTCCACCCGCATATGGGCATCTGGAAGCCCAAATTTGAAATTTGGAATTTATTTTATTATCGATTTCATATTTTGTGAAACTTAAAGAATTTTTGATGAACAAACTCAAGGACTTCAAAGCGAGAAATGGTAACCTTGTACAGAAAAAATCCTTTTCATCTCCAGCGCGTGACACTGTGTATCGGAAATTTTAAGAATATGCTCATTTTAAAAGTATTTTGCGATTTTGCTCTCGAACTGAATTTTATAAGTTAAGTGCAAAAAAAAAAAAAAAAAAAACAAAAAAAAAAAAAAAAAACGCCCGTTTGGAAGTAATCTAAAATGTGAAACCTTTCATATCTTTTAATTTTTTTTATTAATTATGTTATTTATTTATTTTACCCCTTTTTGATGATGGCCTCTCATAGAGCTCTGGAACTTCTGATTTTAGAAATTAAGCCCTGGATAAGAAGCAAATTATACAGGAGTGCTCAATTACATGAACGAAAGCATCGTCTCCTTTTTCAATTATTTTCAGTACTCAACATATTATGTAATTACAACAGTGCATTGGGGGCTTCATTATAAGGTGATAGGTCACCTGGATTTTCCCGTTATTTGATACATTGTTTGTTGTACATTTAAATGTGTTCCTGGTTACGTTACTTCACTCTTCTCTTTGGTCTTCTCTATCTTTCTTAGGCCCATAATTATATTGTTTCTCCTTCTCAGCCTCAATTTTTTCTTTTTTTAATCCCCGTTTTTACCTGATTTTAAAATGTTTCGTATCAAATGCTGCGAAAATATTTTTTTTCAAACAAAATTGCCTTCATTCTGTTGGCCATTCTTTCGAATCAAAGTTTGATATTTGCCCTGCGGGCAAAAGGACTCAGCGGGTGCAAAACAAGACATCTCTCTGTCTGGTTGGCGACGTTTGAGGAAAGCATATGTTTTGAGGCAATTTGTTACGTCCTTTTACGTTCAGCGTGTGATAGTGGAGTACCGCAAAAATGCTTGATCTTTTCACTATATTCAGTAAAAGTGGAATAGTTTTATGGTGCTTTCAAGGCACATCACAGATATTTACTTCTCCTGTCAATGCTCTTATACGTACTGTTATTTTACAGGTAAATCTGTCACCTGAGCGCTTAGAATTTAAACATCGACGCATTTTTTACGTAGCGAATTTTATCTGACCTATTTTCTGTCTAGCATAAAAAATGTTTAATTTTTTCTATGCTGTGTACCCCTGAAAATTTTAATTCGGTTTTCTCTTCTAATGTAAATGTTTCGTCAAAATCTTTCTGATACTCTATATTTGTCTGAACATTTCACACATCGAAATAGCGGCTTTGTGATCCTTCTGTTTCTGTCAATTCATAATTTCTGTTGCCTCAACTATCCTTCTGTTTTTGTCATTTCAAATAATTAAATGTCTATGTTCAGTCATTTCGAATATTAAAAAACATTCTTTAATCAGTGCATCTAGTATGGAATATATTTGCCAGTGTAAATATTTGGAATTGATTAGCAAGTGAATTTTTGATGTTACCATACTTTTCAAGTGATAAATATTTTTGTACAGATTATTAAAAGGCATATCATAATTTAAAGTGTATGTTTTGGTAATCACTGTAATATGTAGTGATTGTTATCTTTGACTTATGCTTTAGTGCAAGTTCTTAAACTGACTGCCTCCTCAGTGTACTTCCATAGTTCCAAATTACCATAGCTTAGAATTTTGATCATATTATAATTTTAATTGAACTTAGTTAGTTTCCAAATGAGTCACGTATTTTCCTGTGAAATTGATTTAATTGTTTTTATTGGAAACCTTTTTCCTTGGTTAGATGTAAAATGTGTCATTTTTATATTTCATAAAATCTGTGGTTTGGGTTTTTGCTTTTGATGGGTGTGTAATTTGCTTTATGCTGAACTATGTAATTATCATTAATCTTGTGAAACTGAATTTTATTATGTAGATCAATTTTACAGTATTAATCTAATACTCTACTTTTATAAATCTCACTGTAAAGGAAATGTTCTAACAACAAAACTAGAATTTTATATGTAATTTTTTGTTCTGTTATTTTTTTATTTAATGTAAATTAGCTTCAAAAAGTCAATATTTTTTCGTTTTTTAAATGCAAGTTTATGGGAACATTAATGTAAAGAAAAATAAATGTGAACTGTTTTAACTTGCTTCTAAGAGTAGTAATAATTAATATTACTTGTAGAGGCAGATTTATTGAAATTTTATCATTATTAGAACTGATAAATCACTTTTGAATCTTGAACATTTCATTAATAAAAGCAGTAATGATCCATGAAATAATTTTTGTGCTGTGACTTATAATAAACTCCACTGCACAATAAGGGAGGGAAAAGGATAGATGGAGAGAAGGTAAAAAATGGGAAAAAGAAAAAGGTGATTTCAAAAAAAGTATTTTTTTTTCTTTGTTTTTACAGAAAGAATATTTGATGCAATGAATTTTGTTGTTAAAGTTTCGAATTCCGGGAAAATAAAAAGGTGGAAAAAAAAGAGATTTTAATACTGTTAATTGCATGGCTCTAGTGTAGAATTGGGTGCTCCTTGTTTTTAGGCGAAAAATTTTGTTCAGTTTTGGCGATGAAACCCCATTTCTGGTTACTATGAGAATTTTAACATGGTTTTAGATTCTTGATTGATTTATTTAATTGAAAATAGATCAATGTGCACATGGACAAAGTCAAAATGTGCAATGACTGGTTTGTGCAATTCTCTGCTGTTTTTTTTTTTTTTAAATAGGTCGATGTGTACATGGAGACGGAGTTTGTGAAATTCTTTGACTTCTTGTTTTGGTTTTGTGTAGCGGCCATCTTGAAATCATGTCTTATTGGTGCCGATCTTAGCGTCAAAACGGAATCGCCAAAAAACAAGGGGCACCCAATTGTAAACTTTTACCAATTGCATTGTTAAGATTCTGGAATTGCACTCATGACATAATGCTAATTTATATGGGATGAGGGATACCGTGAATAGTTAACCATATGAATTGTAATGAAAATGAAATATTATATATATATTGAAATATATATATAATTGAAATCAATAGTTAAAGATGAGAATGTTAATTGTAATGAAGTAGCATAATCTGTAATTTACATGTATTGGGAATTAAAAAAGTTAGTTTTTGATTACTATGTGTTTGTGATATTTTTCAAATAATGTGTACTTAAAATTGATTTACCTAATTCTTGAGATAGGTTTACACATAGCATAACATAATAACAGGTTTTTTTTGTTGTAATTAATCTTAGTTGGTTTTACTTTCAGTGTACAAATTTTGAATGAATGCGTTCTGCGGAGAGTAGTTTTAATCTTTGCATGTGATAAAACTGATTAGTAAAATTAAATGAATTAGAAGCTACATAAACATGTTGCTTAGTATTCTTAAAAAGCATCTTTTTTATTAAAAAAATTAAATAAAATTATTTTTATTGCAGGAAAGAAGTGGAAATGAAAATTTTACACATGAAGGCCTTACACTCAAGTACAAACTGGATAATGAATTTGAGCTTGTATTTGTTGTAAGTAAAAGATGTAAATTTCCTTTTGAAAATTGCTATATTCTTAATATATGTATATATATTTTGAGTAATTAAAACTTGTATAATGTACATTATTTTAAAATACCTTTTTTAAATACTGCTGTCTGTCTTTATGTTTTATTTTACATGCCATGTTAGATAACATTTTCTGCACTTATAAAATGTAATTATCATTATGTTAAGACAGACAATTATCACTTCTGAAATTTGTATATGTATTTTTAGGTTGCCTATCAAAAAATATTGCAGTTATCTTATGTAGATAAGTTTCTAGATGATGTTCATCTGGAGTTTAGGGATAAATATATGAAGCAGTTGGAAGCTAGTGACTTTTTTTCAAATTACGATTTTAGCAAAGAGTACCAAAAAGTAAGTTAAAATTTAAGGAATTTAAGTATAATGTATTTATATGAGTTTTATTAGATATTTATTATTTATATGGGCTTTATTAGAGATATTTACTATTTATATGATTTTGATGATGAATAATTTATGAAGTAACATACAAAATATTTTATTATCTGTGCATAAATTTCGATTATCAGTTTTTCTTCCTTAAATCCCCTTTATTTAAATGTGCTTTTGCAAGAATTGTAGTTCATAAAATAAACTCAAAATCTAGAGACTGAATTTCAGGTTTTATTAGAATTCCATGGTCGCACCATGCATTGTAGTGGAGTAACCATCAAAGCTATAAGGGCGGTGCATGCAAATGTCATCCGATTCAATCACCCATAAAATATTTGATATTATATATTGAAAATACAGTGGTACCTCGATATACGAGTGCCCTAATATACGAGTGTTTTGAGATAATGAGCCGCCGAGCGAACGATATTTTGCTTTGAGATGAAAGCAAGATTTGAGATACGAGGAATCGCACACTACACCACTGCGCATGTTGGGGTCGTGTGCAGCATCTAACAGTGTGTTGGTGCAGCGAAAAATTATTTTTGAAGAGGAGCCAGAGATGGAGGAGGTTATCCCTACAAGAGATATAAAGGAGATTTTGGGAATATGGGAGAAAGTTGTAGAGTTCGTGGATAAAAATCACCCCGAAAAAGTTGCAACTGGTCGTGCATCAACCAGTTGTTCAACGAAACTTGCCTAACTCATTTCCGCAATATCCTGAGAAGGAGGAAGAAACATACCTCCTTGGATAGTTTTTTTAAACGATCTGCAGATGAAAATGAGCAAAGCGTGACGAAAAGAAGCGAAGACCAGTGATGAAAATTAAGCGCTTCCATAAATAAGCACTCGACTTTTTCTGTTATTATGTTTTTATAGAATATGTATTTGTTATTTATAAATAAGTGTTCCTTCTTGGAAATACATTTTTCTTATTCAAAAACACTTAACAAAAATAACTGAGGTGGTGTTTTGGGAGCTGGAATGGATAAATGGCATTTCAATTAATTTCAATGGGGAAAATTGAAAATTGCTTTGAGATACGAGCAATATAACCTATGAGCAAGGTTACGGAATGAATTAAACTCATATGTCAAGGTACCACTGTATATATTAGGTACTTTTGTTTGTGCAAAATGGGGTAGAAGTCATTTTCAGATTCTAATTTGCTTCAAAATAGCAATTTGTAAGATGGCAGATAATGGCCGGTTAAGTTTTGAACAGAAGGTAAAAGCAGCAGTGTTTTTTTAAGAGATGAAGAGTTTGGTGGCAACATAGATGTTTCCATGCACACTTTGGTATAAGCTGAGCTCATTGCAAACAAAGCATTGTCAGATCGTGTCAGAAGCCCTTGGTACCCCTACAGCGACACCCAAACTAAAAGGTGGTGGATGACAATCCTTCACCACCAGGATTTGGCAATTTGGTCCCCTAATCTGCAGTTGCCCTTTAAAAGGGGGAATGTATAAGGTATTTTCTTTCCTTCTTTCTGCATGCCTTCACTGTGTAATGATGGCACACTCGGCGCTTATCCGAGAGGTCCAGGTTTGAGTCCTGGCAAGGGCGTTGCTCATTTTTCGTATCTCCTGCTTCAGAAAACTTAATGACTCCTCAAACTTGTCAATAGATTTGTTCATATGATGTTGCCAATGTTTAAAGTCGTTACTATGTTTACTTTTTGTTTTAAAAGTAAAAGAATGCCTTCTCAAATTTAGAACAAGAATAAAAATTCTAAAGGTGTAATGGTCACTTACATATTTTTTTTTATTATTGTATTTACCTTGGATATGAAAATTTGGGACATACTTAAATCTTCCATAGAATCTCTTCAATTTCTTCAGGAATGATGAATTATTCACTCTGAAAGAAAGTGCGCGAAAAACGATAAAATGAAGCTGTAATTTAATTTTGAAGGAAGCATTGAAATGGAGATGTGAAGATATAACATCCGGAGAAAATTAAAAAAGATTACATTCTGAAAATTGGTTTGAGAGATCTAGAATAAGTTTCTTAATGGTTATTCATTTCATTTATGCATGGTGTTTAGAATTAACTACATACAAGGTTTAGAATTTACTACATACATATGTTATATAAGGGAAGTCTGTGGCCATGTATTAATGTCTAGACCATCAGTTTAAAATAGGCAGCTCCGGTAGTATTGTTAAAGTTGAAGAAAGTCTGTTTTCACATTAAAAAAAAAAAAGCATTGGTCGTATCCGTCTGCCCCCGTTGGGTGTGCGGTGGACTTTGCCGAGAAGCAACAGAATGTTTATTAGTTGCCGTGTCGAACTGCTCTGCTAGAACTTTGCTTAAAGTTATTGAAGAAACTATTAGATTATAATGTACTCAGACTGTTGGAAAGGATATAACATTGAGAGAGGCCAGATTTGAGCATTTTTGCAATAACCATAAATATAATTTTATCAATCCTGATACTGGTTGACACTATTGTAATTGTAAAAAAATTGTAAAGTACAAATGTTTTCAAATATTTAAAATTATATTCCTAGTTTGATGCCTCTGCTTTAATCTTAATTTGCTAACTGATTTTTTTTCCCTTATTTCTTTGGCAAGTTGTTTAATTTACATTACAAATTTCTAATTTTACCAGTATATTTTATTATTTTTTCCCTTGCATTTTTTTTCAGTTTTATCACAATTATTTTGACAATTATTTTTGTGCTTTCATTTTTTCACCATATCATTAACTTTTGGCCATATCTGAATCTGTTCCCGATAACAAAACAGTACCAGGATTTGCTTGCAAGAGGTTATGAAACAAAGTGGGGAACACATTGAACACATTTTGAGTTAAATATGCATTCATTTTGGAATATTCTGATGATAAATACACAATAAACAAAACAAAGCTTGTGTGCACTTTGTGGATCACTCTGTATGTTATAAATAATATCTGTCATTCATGTTCAGTTGAATCATATTGTTAAAGTAGCAATGTAGAAGCTTTATTTGCTAGATGGACTGTTTTAATCAACACTGTAATACTCTTGTTAATCTCATATCCAGGGTATGGAAGACATGACATTCAGCATAGGCTTTGAGCACTAATGATGATAGAACAACTTCTTCCTAGTTTTGATTAGAATGCGTGAGTGCATTCTAAGAATCTTTTATTATTTTAACTGTTAACTACTTAAGAGAGATTCTAATGCTCTCTTCTGTGATGACACTACAGTTACAAATGTTCATGCCTAATTAGCTATTTAATGTCATCTGTTTGATAGCCATCTCCTAATAATATTAATTCTTTGTGTAACTATGAGAATTTTATGCAGAGAAGGTCCAGGTGAGTATTGAGTTCTGGCATAATTTCTGTAGCTAATGCTTTGGGTACAGTGTTTTCTAATGCTCTTAATTTCCTGTTTCTTTGGCAGTTACTCCATAAATCTAACTGGATAATGTTACACATATTTTAGGTATGCAACATAACAAAGCTTAAATTGAGCCAGAGCCCGCTGCAGCTCGGCTCCAGTACCTCTCGGTTTTTGAGATAAATCGTAATTGTAGCCAGAGTGCACTAGAGCTTTAAATAAAAGGCCTCTGGCACTTAAGTAAGTTAACCTCAATTTTAGCAAACAAATTTTATTTTAATAATAAATATGCCTTAAAAATTTATTCTAACTTCTGTGAATCTAATATTCTCTAACCTGTCTTTCCCTGGGAAACAAATCTTTTGATGAAGATTGAGACTTTTAAAGCCCGACCCATATTTCAAAGGTTTATTCTCCAAGAAATGCAATGTATTTTTCGTTGCTGAAAGTACTAAAAGTGGTTGTGCACTTACCATGCTAGTGACTTCCTACTGCAGAACTCCTGTAGACAATTTGAATGATGGAACCAAATGCGAGTGACCACTACTGTCACTTGTATAGAGGAGTCTTATATCTATTACCACATTGTGATCAAAGTGTTTTCGGGGAAATTTCAGTTTGATGGCTAGAATGACATTGACAGTGCATCGCGATCAGAAAGTCTTGCACTCTTTCTTCTTTATTTTCAAAGCTACACTTTTCCATTAAAATTTCCTTCCATATCCTGATACCGTTTCTAGAATTCTCACTGTTCTGCTTTCTAATGTTTTAATCATTTTATCTTTTTTTCATTGGTGTGCTTAAAAAAGAATGGTTTTGTATCTATAATTCCCTGAAATAGTATGTTATATGCATAATCAGAATTTAAATTCAGCCCGAGATCGTCTGAGCTACTTCTTAGCTTCTGAGTAGAATTTTAATTCCAGTTGGAGCCCCAAATAAGACGAAGTCCGATAATTTATTTTTTTATTTAACTATTTATAATTAATTTAATAATTTATTAAATTTTTATTTATCTCTTTGCATTTCTTTTAATTTTAGTTTAATTATCAAATTATTAGTTATATTATTTATTTATTATTTCCTTCCTTCCTGACAGTTTTCAATAGGGCTCTGGCACTTCTAATTTTAGAAATTAAGCCCTGCAACATAACCCTAGATGTCTTGGTCTCTGATACATTATGGAGACTCTGTAACAGATGGATCAGCCAGCTCAGCACCACCAAATTAGCTTCTTTTGAATGCTGATATGTCATCTTCATGTTGCATAATTCTCAATATTTGAAGACAATACTTCCTTTCAATTTTACTGATTTTTTTTTTTTTTTAATTCATGAAACTTAATGCAATTGCTGAAACTCTACATTTTGAATAAATGGTCATTTAGTCTGATATCATATCCATAGTTGCCAACTCTCCTGGTCGCTTGGTAGATCACAGAATTTAATTTTGTTTTTAATCAATATATGGTGCATTACTAAATTTATCCACTGAATAGCATGTACATTTAGTATTATTTTCATTTTCATTATGTTTAAAAGTATTTTGATAAATAAAAGCTTTATTTCAGAATTTTTTGTGTAAATATATGAAAATTACAAAATGAAATTAGCCAAAAAACATAAATTTAGGAATAAATAATTAAATTTGAATATATTTTATATCAGAATCCTCTTTTCAATAATTAAATAATATAAATCATGCATTTGTAGAGCAAATTTAAGCTAATTTTGCATTGTAGAGTGAATTTAAGTCAATCTCAAGTTCTTTTAAAATGGTGCCAAAAAAAAAAAACCTTTCCAGAATTTTCTGGCTTATCATATTTCAAGGTAAGGGAGCTATGCCATATCATGTCTGAAACAAAAATACTTTGGTTTTTATGAGAATTCAACTAGGAAACAAATTTTTTAAATTCCTGGTTGATTAGTAACTTCCTTTTTTTTTCTTTTCTTTCTTTTTTTTTTTTTTTTTTAAATTCAGTAGTTTGTTTTTTTATAAAATCCTTTTAAAATTATAGTGAGGGGGTCAAATATAAAGTATTCTGATTTATTTCTGTCTGTGTTCAGTAGTGTATAGTTTTTATATTTTGTTAATGACTATAGAACTATAAATAGATAAATTCATTATTTTCAGATTTTAAAGAAAGCAGAGGAATATGGTCGTAAAATTGCAGACCAACCAAGAAAAATGAGAACTTTTGATGAATCTTTGAAGTCTAAGAAAACCGTTGCTTCAATGATAGAAAATAAAAATGATCCGAAACAAAAAGAGAAAGATTCATCAAAGAATTCGGGTGAGATACTGGTTATTTTTTTAATCCATTGTTTACTAACAGATGTAAAAAATTAATTAGGTATTTGAGAAACTTTCTTAGTATATTTGAAATTATGAAAATTTTTGAAATCTGCAGCTCTCCAAACTACGGATTGTCTGAGGTGGTTCAAAACTTTTTCAGTGGTTCCCAAACTTTTCTGAGTCGCGATGCCTTTTTTCAATTAAAATTTTTCCTTTGCACCCTACCCTAAGTAAAATATGACTGATCGTAAATAAGAGATGAAAATAAATAAAATGCATTCACCATCATCATTTAACCATTTTTTAAACTTTATTAACATTAGATTAATAATTAATGTGATAGACAAGCCTGCAAATATGGCACATTTTTTTGTCCCACCTTCCATGCTAAGAGTCTGCACCCTCTCTGCAGTGCTAAAATTGAAACAAACACAAATTCCTTTGAAACTTGTTTATTTTACTTCGAAAAATAATAATCAGTTGCAGTCAATAACAATTTTCACTAATGATTCAATTTAATTCAAATTCTCAATTTAATGATTTATTTGTGTTTACAGACATAAAAATAATAATAATAAAATAAAAATACTAAATGTTGCATAAATTAGAATCTCTCTGAACTATTATATTTATCAAAACAAACAGATAATGCTGGCTTTGATGTGCATGTTTCGCACAGATAACGAGTTTCTCGGTGAATTTTTTGTGGATTACGTACGACACACATCTGTGTTGGCGTAACCTTACTTGAGGTTGCTGTTATTATGTCCAAGTAATGTTGTCCTTCCATACGCTGCACATTGGAGGATTTATGAAAGAGAACGAGAAATATAATAAAAGAAAGACGAGAAATGTAATAAAAGTGAAGAAAAACAAGAAACGTAATAAAAGTGAAAGCACTACAAATTGTGGTCCTGGCACCACCTTGTAGAAATGTTGTAAAGACAAAATATTAGGGTCTGCTATATGCTAAAATGTTAGTGAAATAAGTCATGGGACATGCTGTAATAATACAGAAAAACCTTGGGTAGAGGACGAGTTATCTCATCTCTCGTGCATAGCGAATATTTCTGGAAGATGAGTTATTTTGTCCCTCGTGATAAAAGTGTTAAAGTGAAAAAAGCACTTCAGCGATGAGTGTCGCAACATCACGCTATAACACTGTGCAGCTGAATCGCGGGAAGAAAAAATGAAGAATTTGTTAAGTATTGGTTGTGATGCTCCAGGAGGAGTTGAAAACCTTGCAGAAGTGTTAATAGCGCTGTGAAACAAAATGATCATATTGTAATATGTTTGAAACCATTGTGTGATTTGAGGTTAAATGTTACCATGGCTTGAAAATGTCTTTTAATTTATGTAATAATTTCTTTTTCGATGGTAGAAAGTTTTTAATCTTGATGAATAATACTATTACGCACAGACCACACAGATCATGTACTAAAATTCTGACGAACCTGTTTTGAAGAACTTGTAGCGTTTTCCAGTTTACCTCAGAAATATTGACCAGGACTGCACAGAGAAAAATTGGCCAGATCATGCTGATATAGATTAAGGATTTGTTTTCCGTGCTAAGTGGCTGATTTTGTTTTAGAATAGGATAAAGTGCCATAAAAACCTTGTGAGCTTTATCAAAGATGTGATTAATGTGTGCTTGTTGAAGTTAATTCGAGTTGAGGTAAATAATAGACACATGGTTTAATTTTATAATTGCTGAAAATTGTTATGTCATTCTAGCGAATTTTTACTTGTAATTTGTGATGTTAAAATTCTGAACATGCCTTTATATGACTATTAAATTGCTTTACTTTTATAAATTTTTCACTGTTCAAGCATAGAAATGTTTTTAAAGAAACAAATAGATATTGTTGCATTCTATAGATTTGTGGATTTGGAGTGATTGATGACAGCACTTGGTGAAGAATCATAACACAATTTATTCATCAGTATTATATAGGAGAGTTTCAAAGACACATTTACAGTCATAAAAAAAATTATGATAAACACGCTGAAACAATCAGCAGTACATCCTTCAGGCTACAACAGTGAAGACAGCTTTACAGCAAAGCACTAAAGTACAGCTCCCGACTCAGTTCAATCACTCTGATCTTAATCTCTGAACTCAAAACACTGCTACTACTGAATTCAGCATACTCTCGATAAACTACTACTTTGTGCACAGGCAGGGTGTTTATAGCTTTTGACCTGCCTTCAGGATCATTCTCAGGAAAACAGATAAGAATTCATTGTAGAATATTCTCACTCCAGCTACGGTATATCGACAGTTTTGTAGCCAAATGGGAAATTTTGCGCTAAATCTGGTAACCCTGTCTTTTCTTGTCACTTTCTGGCAACCCTAAGCCGTTTTGCAGGAAAGCTATGTTATTGCAGCTGGGCATTTTGTAATAATAATTTTGAGTGATGAGCCAAAAATACCTATTTGAAAACATATTTTTTGTATGAAATTTTTATGCATATTTGTCATAACAAAAATATTTTTCATTTAACTAGGTCCAAAAAAGGATGCTAACAAATTGCCTCCAGCAAATTTAGCAATAACTAATGATAAGGAGAATGATACTGAAGAAAATGATCCCGTTCTTAAGATGCGCTCAAAATTTTTACAAAAGCAAGGGAAAGGAAAGAAAGCTGATACTAAGTGAGTCTATACATATTTTTTGTTTTAAAACTCTACTTTGTCTCATATTTTTAAAATAAAGAATCTTATTAGCTGGAATGCTGAATGTAAAAAGTTGCATTTTGGAAGCTTCTTTTATATATGTAGGCTCAATTGTTTTATTATATGAAGTAATGTATTATATAAAGTAACAAAATATAACAATCTTTTGAAAGCATGATTATGATTTCTTTCTTATTTCTGAGATAATATATTTGTGTATAAAATTCACTTTTAGGATGTCATTTAATACAGTGACTTGTAGGTAAGAAAATGTAAATTAATATGTTTGTAAATGGATGCAAAGGGCTGAACTTTTTCTCATTGAGTCAAATAGATGTTAGCTTAATTGCGAAGTGGCTAAATTACAATCTAAGACGTATAATTTGAGACCTTGCATTGGGTCTTGCAGTAAAAATAGTAAATCTTTTTATCTGTACTTAGTCTGTTTCTCACATTTCATGAGGTATGATATAAACTGCTTAATTTTCCTTTTCCTTTATTAGTTTTCAAGCTATAAAGTTCTATTTAGTGGTCAAAATACTGAAATATCAAATGTCATTTTTTTTAGTGTATTATTCTAATATATGAGGTTTTCTTAAAAAGAATTATGCAACTTCATATTGTGTTTATGAAATAATTGTAGTCAAAAGTTATCCACTTTTCTAAAGTCATGTTGTAGAATTGATGTCTTTTCGGTATCATGTAACAGTACTGATCTGAGTAATAAGCCAAGCAACTTCTTGCACAGACACTAAGAACTAGAGCACAGGGTTTAAATTGCCCTTTTAAGCAAAAAATGCATGTATTTCATGTTCACAATATCACCGACTGCTTGTGGTCAGAACTAAAGAATAATTTAACAACAATTTAAATGGCAAAGAGTAGTGTTGGACTACTTAAAACTAACAGGCTGACTCAGCAACCTACACTAGTGATAGACTTTAATAAATGACCAGAAGATGTATCAGCAACTAAAATTAGCAGCGGGAAGAACAAAATAGTAACATGTGCTGTGCTAGTGAAATCATGCTGTATCTAACTTTCTCATTTAGCTCGTTTAAGTACTCTTCTTCACTTAATTTGCATCCTGGTGAGGAAATGCAAAGGGAAGTGAGGAGTTCAGGAAAGATAACAAAAATTAGAATAATTGGTTATTCAAACTAAGGGAGATGTCAATGTCAGTTGTCAGCATATATAAATGTAGTATGTGAAGTGCAGGTCAATTTAAGGATCAGTTGGACCTATAATTAAAGCCAACAGTTATCATTACCAGTGCAAAGCAAAGAAATTAAGTGAAAAAATATATTTCGTACCATTACCTTTTGTACTATTTAAAAATATTGGCATGTATAATTCTTTCAAGACTTTCTCATCTATCCTTTTAAATATGCAAACAAGATGTTAGCAACACGTATAATGTTTTGCTTTTTCCTCCATTACCTATCATAATGTATAGCCTGTAATTAATTCATATTGTCAATTTCTAAGTTTTGTTTCAAAATGGCTCGTTTAATAATTTCAGTTTTTAAGCAGAAAATATAAATGCAAAGGCTCTGCAGCTAACAGTTACTGCTTATTATAGCTGGATGTGGGCATATGTGCTGTTGAAATAAACTGGCATGTATATTTCTCTGGTTTCATAGAGCATAGTTATGGCTTGTCTACAACAGCCAATGTATGCGACAAAATATGATGCATTTATTTGGAGCAAATGTGCAGTATCCTTTGGGCTTAATGGAAAGCTTTCCTTTGTTTTTTAGAGTGTGTCCTTAAGAAAGTCTTAAAAAAAATCTGAAATGTTTCATATTTTAAATTATGTTCAAAGGAGCATTTTTTTTAACATTTTGTGTGTTTCCTTTATTTATTAAATATCATGTTCGTTGCACTTAAACCATAAAATTCAGTTAAAGAACAATATCGCAAAATAATTTTAAACTGAGCGTATCTTTAGAATTTCCGATACACAGTTCCACGCGCTGGAGATAAAAGTTCCACCCCCCTGTAGAGTGCTTCCATTGCTCACTTTGAAATCGTTGAGTTTGTTAATAAAAAATTCGTTAAAAGTTTTAAAAAATATGAAATAGATAATAAAACAAATTCGAGATTTGGGCTTCTAGATGCCCATATTCAGGTAGAAATGTACCTTATTCAAAATTGGATGGCTCTAGGTACCACTGTTTTATCACAATGCGAGAAACATATATACATTTATGCAGATTCTTCATTATTTAATTTCTTTAAATATAATACAGAGCGATAATGTTTGGTGGCAACGATTTGAAAAGTGAATCGGACATTTATAGTGAATCAAGGCAAAATGCCAAAATGAAAACAATGAGCCTTCAGGGACAAAGTCCCTTTGGGTTAAAAAAAAGGAGGGGGGAGGGCAAAACAAGCCACTGCATTAGGAGACTGTTGCAAGCTATCTTTTGTAGTGGTGATGCAATTACTATTGTTTTTGTTGTTAATTGCATTATGTGAGTCACTGAGCACTGTCTGCCATTATATTCCAGAAATTTACATTGTTGCCATTTTTGTTTTTTAAGAAAGTAAAATGTTAATTATAATTTTCTTTTGAGGGCAACACAAAGTTGTATGTGTTACAATTAGCTGAATATTATGGTGTGTTTTCATAAAGATAATGAGAAATTAGCATAAGATAATTTAGTATTTTTAAAACAAATTTTGTTTTCCTCTTTATTTGCAGGAAAAGCCCTGCTCCAAAAGATAAATCAAAGAAACCTCGCAAATGGGACGGTGCTGGCTCTATGCGAGAAGCTAGTGTTTTGGACTTCAGCAAGAAAGGAGAGAATGGTGTACCAGAGACTAATGGTTTTGACACATCTGAAGAAGCCTTCTGTGACAGAATGGTAAGAATGAAAGTACTGGAATTGATGGAAATGCCTTTAAATTTTTTTAACACATCAAATGAATCCTTTTAATTTTATTTTAGTAAAATAAAAAAAAGTAAATGTATGTTTTTGTTGTATGTTGATGAAGAGATAAAATGAAAATGTGCCCCTTTTTGTTATAAATTTGAATAAAAAATAATTTATATAAATGTTATATTAGTTTGTAAGCTTAGAATCTGTTTAATTAGTTTAAAATCTGAATATTAGGAAGTTGGAAAATACCGAGGTCCAGTGAAAAGAGTTGAAACATCCGAAAGTGAGGAAGAATCTGAAGAGGAGGAGATTGAAGAGCAGCCCAAAAAAGGGTAACTTTTAATTCCACATAATCATAAATTAATTTTACAAATATATCTTGGGGTTTCATTATTGTTACAGCACAAGGACTATAAATAAAATCATTGGTGTGTGTCATAAACCATTGTTGAATGTTCAGCAGTCTAAATGTGGCCAGTTGTAGACGGCTTATGACAAGAATAACTCTCAATAGGCCAAATATTGTTGTTGCATTTTCTGTCTTTTCTTCTTCAAAAGTGTCAACAAGTTTTGGTCCTTGCATATATTGTCATTAACCATTTTTCACAACAGAAATTATCACTAAACAATGAGATTTATACGAGAACTGATGACTATGATGTCACAACACACACATAAGATCTTCGCTTTGTTTTATGTAATCATGATTAACCCTTGATAAGCCGGTTTGATTATTTAACTAAATCAAATGTGATCTGTTGCTTATAAACTTGATGTGTTATGTGATAAATGTGATCTGTTGCTGAAATGAGTGGTTTAAATTTTAGTTTATATTTATTTAAGTTTTCCATATGCTATGCCTATAACTTGTGTCTGTTGCTTATTTAACTAAATGAGAAGTGATATATTCCTTGAAACTTACTATGAAAAAAAAAAAGCATGAGTTTGATGAAATCTTTGTCAACTTTTGTGATCAATAAGGAATGTTTTAAGTACCCAGTTTTTATTTACCAAGGAGTGAGAAAGAGGAGTGAAGAAAGAGGCATTTTACCTCATATTCGAATATGCGAAATGGGCAATGAAATGAAATTATGCACGAGTGAAAACATTTGAATGTTCATTGTAAAGTGTTGCGAGACAAAAAAAAAAAAAAAAAAAAAAAAAAAAAAAAAAAAGACATGATGTGATGACAACTGCATTTCAGAAAATGTGTTTGATTCTTGGCAAAAGCAGCACCACAGCGCAGAAATATGGCAGGCATAAAATGAATACAAAAGCTAAATATGCTTGCTGTGCAGTTTTTAAATTTTTTAAAAATTAAAACCTGGCAATAATCCTCATGCTCTTAGTGGTGGCTGTAATAGTAAAAAAGCACTATAGTTATTGCTGCAAGCACTGAATCAAGTACTTCATACTTCTGAATGCACTCTTAGTTTAAATAGGTGATTCATAATATTTTGCTATTTTGTAATTAAAGATCTTGTTTTAAGTGTCTGACATATGTCCTGATGCAGTCTAATATACTTCTCCCTCTCTTTTTAAACTGGAAAGGAATTTTATTTTTAGAAATGTGTATTATTTGAATATATGTAATGAACAACAGGCTTGATGAAATATCATAGGATACGCTGATGGCAGAGATGTATATATACTGTATTTCAGAAGTGTTGCTCCATAATGAACAGCAGCTTGGCAGCAAAGGCAGATTAAATATTCATTTTTATTTCAGTAAACATTTGTGGTCACAGACCAATTCTAGCACTACTTGTGCCTTTTCAGGAACATTTCCATTTTAGATAGCTTTGTGATAAAAAGAGAAGCAACAAGCAGCAGTCTATGTAGGCCATAGTGTACAAAGCAAGTGCCTTGTGTTCAGGATGAATTTTCCCATTCATGCATCCACACTTAAGATGTCTTTTCCAACTTTAAAGTAAGAGATAAAATATGATAGAAATTTGTGAACAAATTAAACGTAATTGGAACAAGTTGGCGTAGTTCTTTAAAGTCCCAGTTTTGATCCTAGTACAAGCCAACACATCTATACTTCATCATTGATGCCACCATTTTCCTGCAACTTCTCTGCATTGCTGTAAACTTTTGACCAGTTGCTGTCCAGAACTCAAAGGAACCGAGATTAACTCCAACTGCTTAATACACTTCACTTTTTCACCTGCTGATGCATGAATTCTTCTCTCACATCTCTAACTTCACTGTACTTCTTTTACTGCCATCTGAAATGTAAGCTGTGTATGCAAAATTGTGGGGTGCCTATTCTGCCCGTAATCATGTAAGAAGCAAATATTGTGTCTCCAAAAGGGCTTTATCCAAAAATAAAATTACATTGAATTTGGCCACGTCTGTCTGCAAGTCCATCATTCCATCTATGCAATAAACCATTGCCATTCCATTCCAGCTATCACCTTCAAAGTTAATTTAACCATGACTAAAAAGTGATAGATTTCATCTTCCCTAGTTGACTAGCCAATTCTCTACTAAGTTCTATCAACATACCAACAAAAATATTACGCATCTATTTAAGATAATGTTTTGAGTTTTGCAAGAGCCTTAAGATCTTTATTGTAATTTAATATTTATCCCTTTCTTAAACATAATAGTACAAAAATGCTTTTTTGAAAATGTAGTTATTACAGTATATATTTCTACATAAATGCACCATACATTTCTTGAACTATGAAATATCCAAGAGAATGAAACTGGAAATATTTAAAATAACACATCTACTGTAGGTTCATAATAACCACTAGCTTATTTATAAATATTTTCCATTTGTTATTAAGGGGAAAATGGTAATAAAATGCATTAATTGTAATCTTCTGATTTCTTTCTGTGTAGAAGTAGATAAAATCAAAGAATTCGTTTAAAAATTTATTTCTTATTTGTCCATTTTTACGTGTTAAATTTTTTCTTAATTTTGTAAGATAATTTTCATAAATTTTTTAGCCAGTCAAAAGGATATGGCATGTTTAACATGTTCAAAGGCCTCGTGGGTCAAAAGAATGTCACTCGTGAAAATATGCAGCCCATCTTAGAAAAACTCAAGGATCACATGATTAGTATGTTTAATTTGATAATATATATATATATATATATATATATTTATATAGGTGTATTTATATGTATATAAACTATGAATATGTGCATATATTTGTATGTGCTTACAATTTCACATTGTTACAGTGTGTAAATTATCATTCATCTCAGAGCTAATACTAAAAGGAAATGCATTTTCATTTATGCTTTTCTTTTCTTCTTGAAAAATTTGTGGTGTTACAAATATATTCTTGATAAAAATTACTTATCAGGTGCAAATATGTAACTTTTTTAAAAAAGATCGCCAAACAAACTGTCGATAAGCTGGCAAACATTATAAGCATTAAAAGAAAGAAAATCTTTAGCAATTGAAAATTTAAATTTTCATTATTAAATAAAGTTTCTGTGATTCCATTTTCTTTGAAATCGTTCTGTAATATTTGTGTTCTTTTGTTCTCCCCATGTGCACAGAAATCTGTTTTGATTTAAAAAGCATCAAGAGAATTGCACAAACTTGGCACCGTGCATGATCTCAGCATTGTGCGTCAGCTATCTACCAAATGCATCTCATAATTATACAGAAAGTATACAGCCTTTTTCACAATTAAACATCTTGTCATGCATTGTTGTTGTTGGCATTGAGCATAATAACATAGACAATGCTACATCTGATGCACTGACATTATGCAGAATTTTTCCTATATAGAGAACAATGTATGAACTTTACGATGGAAGAGTTCGAATTGTGCAAACCACATCGAAATCGCTGTCACATGTAGTGTTGTCTATTTTACTGTGTCCAACACCATCCAGTGAATATAGTGGTCGGTGATGCTGATTGTTGTACTGATGTTTCTGGGTTTGAATCCCATAGAAGGCATAGATGTTTGTGACACAAGGGGGCTCTCAAAATACATGGCGAACTCAAAGTCCTCTCAAGAGGTTGGCGAAATGTAGTGCCAATTTAACAACAGTGTGGTTTCTGGCCAAATGAATGTGCTGGGACCCATATTACTACACACAGAAATGTAATGTAAATGAATAAGCATGGGGCCTGTGGGCAAGTGTCCAAATGTTCCATGCATTGAGGTAACCCTGGTGTGGGGAAAAAGGGGCGAGAGACCCTCGTGTGTTCTTTTTCAAAACAGGGGTGAGAGCTTAACAGTTAGCTAAGTTCAATAATACCTCAATCATCTGTGATACTACAGGGGTGCTGATGTAGCTTCTACTTGTACCTGTTGTGACTTATTTGTCTGACAGTAATATCAAAAGAAGTCTATGAATTTTATCATGGTGAGGACTGTTAAGATTGCATTTATTGTTAGCATGAGGCTTGAGCTTTTTTTGGGTAACAGTACGACTTTTGTCAATGCATTACTATAACCAGACATTTTTTTCCTTTTTGTTCCCCCCCTCAAAAAAATAACCTAAATTATGCCTTTTGCCAGAAATTGTAGTCACCTAAGGACTTGAAACAACCAAACGTCAACTGTCCTATTGTCAATGTTGACATAAACATGATACTTTACTTTAATACATATACAAATATATAAATAAAATATAGAAAATACATATTCTATTATCAAACAAAATCGGTTGAATCCTAGTATAGCGGTACCATGGAGGTTAGAATAGCCTCGGTGTACGGTACACACGGGATTTGACAAACATTATGATGAGCAGCAAACGGGCGATTTTGGTGTTTGCGGCAATTTTCTAAATCGTGCCAAGACCTTAGCGTATAGTAGGATTTTACCACAAAATCTTTTAAATACTTTTTTTTTCTTTTTAAGAAATGCCTTATTTGTCATTTTGCAGTAAAATAAAAAAATAATGTCATCTAGGCTAACCATTTAATATAACTATATTCGCCAAAATATCATTGATTATTGTAATTCAGTTTTTTAATTATTTTAATGTTATTCATATCATTTAATGTTGCTTCTTCCCCTTAAATTTATTTATTATTAGTAAATAATACTTTCAAATTTCAGAAAATTTTCTGTGGCATAATCCTGAAACTAATTCTAGCAGTATGATGACATAACATCACGAAATTCAATGCACAGATTTTTTGCTTATGTATTCAGCTAAATAAATATACCTAAATTTATTTTAAAATATCATTAAATAGATTTCTTTCTTTCGTGTAGCTGCAAAATGTCAGAAAAAAAAAA